>CAJGYO010000007.1:96730156-96926650 GCA_904845875.1 Miscanthus lutarioriparius | reverse complement strand
ACCACAAGATCCACCTTCCTCGTGACGACCGCCCTCAATCGGGCTGATTTCGCCGCTTGCTAGCCTAGGATAATGTCACTCTACCATTCACCCCTGGTACACGCCAAGTCTAGTCTGAGGTGGCTGAAACTGTAAGTCATGGGCCGGGTCCACAAGGTCTCCATGAAGTCTCGGAAGGGTGAGGGGGATCCTCCGCACCCTGCACCTCCCTCGCAGACCGTCCGCTATCAACCTAGCAAAGAGTGGTAATATCCTACCAAATAGTCCGCCATCCCGCACCATATAGGGCGAGAGTGGTACGTAAAGGCTTCCCAAGAATCTGAGTACTAGTAAGTCCTTAGGGATGACCAAGCCAGAATGTCTTCATCAGGGTTTCCATTTACTGTGCCACCACAGCACCTCCACCCTGGGCTCCTCCCATCACAGGTTCACACCCAGGGCCACCTCATATACCATTTACCCACCACAGGTATCCATTCCAGGGGTGCCTAGGTAGCACCCCATGGCAAGACTTACCCTAGGCTCGTCGTATATTCCAACTTGGTCGACACAATCCTCACCCTCCATGCACCCAAGCCACACACGCAGCACTGTCCCCATAGTTCAGATAACACCAGTTTCCACCACGCATCAATGTAGTATAAGCGTAGTAGAAGTAATAAGCAACAAAAAATAGCAGCAAGCATGTGTCTAGCCTAATAGCAGGGTAAGCAGGGGTAAGGTTGCGTCAAGGTAAAGGCCATCATGTAAGCATACTACCATGCAAGTCCTATCATAGTGTAAAGCAATAGCAGTTTTATATTAGCCATGCGTAATAGGTGCTACAAGGTTGGGTGGGATGTGGCACCTTCAGTGAAGTCGTCTCCGTACTCCTCATGGTACTCTCGGTCCTCGTCCGTCTGGTTCTCCTCCGAGTCTGCATACGATCAAATTATAGTCGCGTTAGCGACGTCTATAGAATAGCACAAAGAAGCAATGAAAATTCAAAAAAGCCAAATGCACTGAAACATGGGTTCATTGTGTAGAGCTCGATTTTAGATGAATTTTGGTCCTGGTCTTGTATTTTTCTGAGTTCATATGAATTAGTCATGAATTTCCAAAGATTAAATTAAGACTGATTAATTCAGGACTGACACGTGTCACACTGTGACTGGTTCACATGGCATGTAGGGACTTGGAGTGGTGTATCAGCGGTGAGGTGGTCGGAGAGGTCACCGAGGTGGTCGAAGAGATCGCTGAGGTGGTCGGAGTGGTCGCTGAGGTGCTCGGTGAGATCACTGTGGTGGTCGGAGTGGTTGTCGAGGTCCCCGACGCTGGCGTGGTCTCATCTTTGGCATGACGTCAGCATGGCGTTGTCAGAGCTAAACTACGGCTGACAGGTGGGTCCCGCCAGCATGACATCATCATCTCGGTTGGTCACTGACAGGTGGGTCCGGGGTCAAACGGTGACTGACAGGTGAGGCACGGTTCATGGTGAACCCGCCTGCATTGGTCCATAGACCGTAGAGCCGGTTTATGGAGGACTTGGTCCACTTACTCCTTCCCAGGGTTCGGTTCACGTGCACCAAGTGCACGGACTTGTGGCCGGCGAGGGGAAAAACCCCATCTTCCCCAGCATGCTCCCGCCGGTGGTAAGCTCATCGGCGAGGCCCTCCAGCGGCGCGGGTGTGCAATTAAGGTGGGCAAAAGCTTGGCCTTAACATGGCAGGTGCCCTGGTGAAGTTAACGTGGTGGCCGGGCGGCTCTAGTTGGCTGGTCACGGTGGCGGCGGTCCTCGTACACTGGCGAGCGGCGGTGTGGTGGCTGTGGTGGCGGTACCTGAGATTGGTAGTGCGCACGAGCTCGTCGACGCTGCTACGGCCATGGCGAGCAGGTCGAAGGGACTCCAGGAGCTCTCAACACCTCCGGCCACGATGACGGCGGGCTTGGTCATGGCGGCGCTCCGGTGACAATGTCGCGTGGTCAAAAGCAGGGCTATGGTGGGCTTCCTCCTCGGCTAAGGTGAGCGCGTTGTGTCTTTTGTCATGGCGGAGCCAGTCGGGGTGTCAACGTCGCCTTTACCGCGACGTAGAAGACGCGGTGGTCTCGCCATGGTTGTGCTCTGGCCATGGTGAGCGCGTGCGTGCGTGCGATGCATATGCAAGGCATGAGCAGAGCGCTCGGCGCTGGCGTTCCCGAGCAGAGGGCTCGACATCACCTCCTTTCTTCCCTTTGCTTCATGTTTCTGTTTGTCTCAACAAGAGGGTCGTGGTGGTCCTTCTATGCTACCGGTTGGCTAAGCCGGAGCAACAGCTCGTGCTTCGGCATGGTTCGTTCATGGCGTCCGAGAGGCTAGGAGTGGTCGTACCGGTGTTCCCAAGCTGCTAGGGGTCAGTGAGGCCAGGCCTTGGGCTTGTGCGCGTGCGGTGCGTGTGCAGCGTGTCCAGGAGCAGGAATGCTCCGCCTCTGCATCCCCTAGGTGTGGGAACGCGGTGGCGTTCATGGCGAGTACGGCTAGCGCGGTGAGCGGCGAACGACGTGGCTCACCATAGGGCTCGTGGCGGTAGGATGGCGGTACGGTGGCGAGGCGAGGCCGTGATGAGGCGATGCAGTGCCATGCCGAGCAGCAACGTCGCTATAGCTGATCGGGGCGGCGCTCCTGGCTCCGGCGAGGTCCAGTTCTGCAGCGGCTTCCTTCTCCTCCTTGCTTCTTCCTCCTCCCTCTCTCTTGGCTTGACGCGGTGTGGTGCTGTGCGACCAGCGGTGGCGGTGAACGGGCTGAGGGTTAGGGCTCACGGGCGTTGGCTTTTATAGTTGAGCTCCAAGGGCTCCAATGGCGGACGGCGATCGGGCGGTGGTGATGCGGGCGACGCATCCGACGGTCCGAGTGCGGTAGCGTAGGCACGGCGCAAGGGGAAACAGGGTCATGCTTCTTGCGTGACCACCTAGCCCGTGCCTGCCACGCTGGTTGGCCTCCGGTCGTGTGGGGAGAATGCGTGGGCGAGGGGAAGAAGACGCTACTGTGCTGACAAGCGGGGTCGGGTCATCAGGCGCTTGGCGCGTTGTGGCTGCGTGCGGCGCGTGATGGCTGACGAGCGGGCCCGGCTTGTCAGCGGCTGTGCGCGTGCGGGCAGCGATGCTGGGCCCGCTTCATGGGCTACACGTGTGAAACGACTGGCGAGGCTTGGCTGGGCTAGCTGGGTTGGTCGAGGCTGACTGGCTCGCAAGGCCAAGCAGGCCTGGGCTGCTGCTTCTCCCTCTTTTTCCTTTTCTTTTTCTGTTTGTTTCTCTTTTCTTTCTTTTGCTTCGATTCAAATTTAGTTAGAGTTTAAACTTGAGCTTTGAGTTATGTAGTGGGTCCCATAAGGTGTTTCAAATGGTGGTCAAAATACATCCCATATATTAGGGTTTATCATAAATATTAAGTAAGTTAGTAAAACATCACATAAGGCAAAAGAATCCAAATCACAAGTGGAATTAAGGATGCGTGCATGATTTATTTATTTAGGAATTTAATTACAAATGTGGCATAACACCAAACTATGCTTTATGATTTTAACCTAGTTGGGTCACGTCTAATCCAAAACTAGGGTTTGGCTTCTACATATGTCACTCAACATCACATAAGGTTTGAAGAAAAAATTTTGTAGTTGTGATTTTTGGTGTGTGGATTTTTGGGTTGTTACAGTCCTACCCCCTTAACAGAATCTCATCCCCGAGATTAAAGCGTAGCGTACCCTTCGAAGAGATAAGCATATTGTAGCCAGAGGTCAGACTCTTTCTCCCATGTTGCTTCTCTCTCAGTGTGATTGCTCCATTGGACCTTGCACATAGGAATAGTTTTGCTTCGGGTCTCTTTGGTATCTCTACCCAGAATTCTGATAGGATGCTCTTTATACTTGAGAGTGTTCTGAATGTCAAGTGTATCAGTCGGGATCACATCATCGGGCACTCTCAAACACTTGCGTAGCTGTGATACATGAAACACGGGATGTACACCCGCCAATTCTTCAGGTAGCTCAAGTTTGTAGGTGAGCTTTCCAATCCTCTTGCAAATCTGTTATGGGCCAACAAATCTAGGGGCAAGCTTTCCTTTCGCATAGAATCTGACAGTTCCACATAGCGGGGATACCTTGAGATAGACGAAATCTCCCACATTGTACTAAAGTTCTCTTCTTCTTTTGTCAGCATAGCTCTTGTATCGACTTTGAGCAATTCTCAAATTCTCCTTTACTTGAGCAACTCCTTCTTCGACATCTTGAATCTTAGCGGAGTCAAAGAACGATCTTTCTCCCGGTTGGGACCACATCAAAGGTGTCTTACAAGGTTTGCCATACAGAGCTTCAAATGGTGACATCTTGATGCTGGCTTGGTAGCTGTTGCTGTAAGAGAACTCTGCATAGGGTAGGCATTTCTCCCAATCAGAGCCATAATTTAGTACACTAGCGTGGAGTATGTCTTCTAAGATCTGATTTACTCGTTCAGTCTATCCATCTGTCTGTGGGTGATAAGCGGTACTGAAATCAAGTTTGGTTCCGATGGACTTATGCAGGGCTTCCTAGAATTGGGACATAAACTGAGGACCACGATCAGATACAATATTGGAGGGAGCTCCATGCAATCTGAGGATATGCTCAACATATAGATCTTCTAACTTTTTGGCATCGGTCTTGGTCTTAACTGGTACAAAGTGAGCAACCTTGGTCAAACGATCAACAATCACCCAAATGGAATCATTGCCTTTCTGTGAACGGGGCAACCCGACTATGAAATCCATGGAAATGCTCTCCCATTTCCACTCGGGAACGTTAAGAGGCTTCTGCAATCCTGCAGGCCTTTCATGTTCAGCCTTGACTCTATTACAGGTGTCACATCGTGCCACATGTCCCGCAATGTCTGTCTTCATGCCTTTCCACCAAAAGTGTTTCTTCAAGTCTTGATACATCTTTGAACCTCCAGGGTGAATACAGTACTTAGAATCATGAGCTTCTGACAGAATTTCCTCTCGTAGTGCTAGATCAGAAGGTACATAGATTCTGTCCTTGAACAAGATGGTTCCTTGTTCATCTTCATGGTGGTTGGTCTTGTAGCCTAGTTTCATCAGACCACGGAGATACCCAATTTCTTCACATTTTTTCTGAGCTTGACGGATGCGATCTGTGAGATCATACTGTATGCAGAGCTCATTCAACAAGCCACGCGGTAGTATCTCAAGTTGGAAATCATCAATCTCTTCCTTGAGTTCAGGTGGTACGGATTCAGTTATCAAAGTGTGACAGTAACTCTTGCGACTGAGAGCATCTGCGACTATATTAGCTTTTCCCGGATGATAGTGAATTTCTAGGTCATAGTCCTTGATCAATTCTAGCCATCGGTGTTGTCTCATATTCAGATCTTCTTGAGTGAAAAAGTACTTCAAGCTCTTGTGATCGGTATAGATATCACACTTGTTGCCTATCAAGTAGTGCCTCCAGATCTTCAATGCATGTACAACTGCTACTAACTCAAGATCATGAGTGGGGTAACGGTTCTTGTATTCTTTCAACTATCGAGAAGCATAAGCTATCACTTTCCCACCTTGCATCAATACACAGCCAAGTCCTTGATGGGATGCATCACAGTAGACCACGAAATCTTTGCTGGTATCAGGCAATGCTAGCACATGAGTTGTGGTAAGCTTTTGTTTCAATTCCTGGAAGCTTTGCTCGCACTTGGGCGTCCATTCAAACTCCTTAGTCTTCTTCAGAAGGCTGGACATCGGACGGGCTATCTTGGAGAAATTTTCGATGAATCGGCGATAATATCCAGCCAATCCCAAGAAACTTCTGATTTCTATCACATTACGGGGTTGATCTCACTCTTTCACAGCTTCAATCTTAGCTGGGTCAACTGCAACACCTACAGCTGATAGTACATGGCCTAGGAAGGCAACTTCCTATAGCCAAAACTCATATTTGCTGAACTTTACATAGAGCTGATGTTGGGCTAGTTTCTCAAGCACAATTCTCAGATGATGTTCATGTTCTTCAGCGGTGGGTGAATAGACAAGGATGCCATCAATGAATACTACCACGAACTTATCTAGTTCATCCATGAAAACCTTATTCATCATGTTCATGAAGTATGCGGGAGCATTCGTGAGTCCAAAGGACACCACAGTGAACTCAAACTGTCCATACCTAGTCACAAAAGTTGTCTTCGGGATGTCACTCTCTCGAATCTTCATCTGATGATAGCCAGATCTGAGATCAATCTTGGAGAAATACTTGGCACCTCGAAGTTGATCAAGCAAATCATCGATCCTTGGCAGGGGTACTTGTTCTTGATGGTGACTGCGTTCAAGTTCTGGTAATCAATGCACATTCTCATTGAGCCATCCTTCTTCTTAACGAACAGAACAGGGGATCCCTAGGGTGAAGCACTGGGTCTGATATATCCCTTCGAGATGAGCTCATCAAGTTGTTTCTTGAGCTCGGCTAGTTCGTCAACTGACATGCGATAGGGTCTCTTGGCAATGGGTCCTGTTCCCGGCAAAAGATCAATGATGAACTCTACATCACGGTCTGGTGGCATACCCGGTAATTCTTTAGGGAATACATCGGGATAGTCTCTAACCATAGGCACATCATGGACTATCCTCTCCTCCTTCTGTGATTCTAAACTCGCTTTAAAGGCACATAGGATAGAGGTGGACTTTCTGAACTAGGGTTCACATCTAATAACTTGGCCTGATGGGTGGGTCACTTGGACGTATCTAGGTGAACATGATATGATACCTCGGTGAATGGTTAGCCAATCCATACCCAAAATGACATCTAGGCTCGTGGAAGGTAACAGGGTTAGGTCGACTTTAAAGATGAGACCCTCAATGGTAAGACTCACTCCCTTACAGATGTGGGTGCACTTTAGGTCTCCTAAAGGTGAGCTGGTGATGATAGGCTTTCCATGTGGGGTTACAGGCAGGTCATGCTCTCGTGCAAACTTGGATGATATGTAAGAACAAGTTGCTCCAGAGTCAAATAGAACAGATGCAGTATTGTCATTAACTAAAAACATACCGTACACAATGTCTGGGGCACCTTTGCTTCCTCGGTGTCCAGGTGGTTGAGACGTCCATGAGTAGCAGATCCCTTGAACTAAGACTTCTGAGCGGCTGAGTTCTGAGGGCACTCAGCGGCTTTGTGACCTGGTTGGCCACAAGCGAAGCAGGTGAAAGGCGCACCGCCTGTAGGGGTTGGCGCGGGTGCCTTCCAGTTTCCAATGCTTGGTGCAAAGCGGTTCTGTGCTGGGCGTTCATTCGCTGAGTAGGAACGGTTGCAACGGTCCAGAGCATAACGGTCTCGGGTGTAATGATCCTGAGCAGGGTGGGAGTATTTGGTGGTGTAGCCTCCGCCACCCCTACTCGATCCAAGGTTGTCATCCCTGTTGTGGCGTGAGCGTTCCCTGGATGGTGCATCTCTGCGGAACCTCTTGCGATCATGGCCACGGAAGGACTCCTTAGGCTTACGCTTCCTCTCCCTATACTCCTCTCTAGCTTCAGCACGGTCCTTCTCAATCTTGATGCAGCGATCCACCAGAGCACGTAGCGTGCTACTCTCAATACCACCAAACTTCAGCTTGATGTGCGGGTTAAGTCCCTTGTGGTAATAGTACAGCTTCTCCTTCTTAGAGTTCACAACATAGGAAGGTGCATAGCGTAGAAGGTTCGTGAAACGAGTAGTGTACTCAGTCACCCTGTCCTTTCCCATCTTGATGTTGCAGAACTCCATGGCTTTGGCCTCCATGATACCTTTGGGAATGTGATACTCAGTGAATGCTTCAGCGAACTCATCCCACGAAATGTTGGTAGGGTCCTCTTGGGAATCAATGAAACTGGCCCACCAGGCACATGCTGCACATGTGAGCTGGTGTGTGGCAGCTCCAACACACTCATCGTCGGTGAAGGTGGTGAGGTCGAGCTTCTTTTCCACCTACTTGAGCTAGTCGTCGGCTATGAGCGGGTCAGGATCGGTGCCATCATACGTAGGTGGCCTCAGCTTCAGAAATCCCTCCAGCTTCCTTTGGAAGTCATTCTGCTGTCCTCCCTAACGATGGTTTGCTCCGTCTACAAGAGCTGCAAGAAGTTGGGTCTATTGCGCCATCACTTCTGCCAGGTTCGGTGGTGGTGGTGGCAGAATTTCTCCTCAACAAGCGGCGGGGTATTCTCCAGGTTGAAGGGTATCCCTCCACGTCCATGGCCACGGCCATGGCCACGGTTGTTGCCACCACGCCCCCCATTTGGTTCGACTGGTTCAGGGGTGGGCGCACGTCCATGGTTCATTAGGCGAGCAGATCGGCGGTTCGGCATCTGCAATTTGGATCATAGGAATTTTAGTGTTTGTGCCATAAGTGCTTATAATTCAGTATGTTTACATGATTTTGACGATTTAAGAAAAATATTTATTCTATCCAACACTCATTACAAAGAAGCAATAAGATCCATAAGATGCAATAAGATCCAAAACATTCATTACATGGGTTTTATTACATAGCATCATCTCCAGTAGCTACACTTGAAGACTCACGAGAATCGTACTACGCATAGTGTCTCATATTACATCTCATAAGGGGTACATCATGGGGTACAACTTATGGAAGCCACTGACATGACTCATGACCACGCAGGGTCATCTACTCTAACTCGTACACCGCAGCTGGGATACGACTGTTCTTGATCTCGATCTCCTCATTAGACTTGTGCAGTCGGGACACGTACTTCAAGGCCTCGGCGAGCTCCTCAGTAGGCTTGGCTCCAGGTAGGGTAGGGCAGGCATCTAGGTTGAGGCGAGTCGGGGCTAACTCAAACTCCTCTATCCTAGGCTTCGTCTTGCTGTGAATCTCCTTGGTTAGCTGATCCCACATACCCTTCATCTCCCTAAGGCGCTTCTTGTCAGACTTCTGCCAAGCCTGCCAAGTCCTCTCACACTTGTCCTATAGGTACTTGTTCTGCCTGAGTGCCTCGATCAGGTGACCCTGGTTGTGAACGGCCTTCATCCTAAACTCCTCTAGCTCCTGGGTCATGGTCTTATTCTGAGATTGGATTTTCAACATATCAATCCCCTTGGACCTCTCTGTGTCTCCTCTGCGGTTGAACTCGGCCTTCTTGTCGTCCAACTCTCTCTGCAACTCCAAGACCTTGCTGTCGAGGTAGCAGTTCCTATTGCCTAGGTCAGCCGCTTTGTCCTGTAAGTCAGCGACATTGGCTCTGTGGACTTCTTCACGACGGTTGAGCTCGTCCTGTAGCTTGGCAACTGTCTCAAGCAGACTAGCTCGCTCTTGTGCTTCCTACGAGTCTCGCTCCTGGTACTCCCATAGAAGAGCCCGGTCCTAACGTCTCCTCTAGTAGGTGGATAGCCGAGACGCGAAGGCATCTGTCCTCCTTGGCAAAGATAACTCTATCGGCTATGAAACTCTGTCCACTAGGGGTAAGACTGAGGTCGAAGGCCTAGGGAAGTAGACGGAACTCTGTCGTCTTCAAGTGCTCATAGTGGTCCCTCATCACTCTGTGAAGTGCTTTGTGTGAGACAGCTCACAGTCCCTCCACAACTGTGTCCTCTATAGTCAACTCGGTGAAAGCTAGGACAGAAGGTAAGGTAGTGCTAGCTGGGAACTCAACTGAAGTGACAATCGGTCCTCCGATTCCTCCTTCCTAAGCTGACTTCCTATTGCAGGTGACCTTGACAAGCTCGTCAAGGACTCCTAACATGACGAGAACTCGGCAGAGGGTCTGTGCAAAACCCCCGAGCTCACATAGGTCAAAGGTAAGCTTGGCGTGGTCCAGAGGTAGCGGTTCTAGAGGCGGCCATTCGACATTCGTTGCCGTCTGCATGTTTGAAGGAAACATGTGTTAGTAGGTCAATGTATAGATAAGCCTTGCATGAAAGTAAATGCAAGGTCGGTATATAACCGAAAGAAGGGCTATTCACATCATATTCTATCGTCCATTTCTGAGGGTTTCGTCCTAGAGTCAAGTATGGCTCTGATACCAACTGAAACGACCTGATTTTCGTGAAGGAAAATCCACAGCGTCGAAGTGTAATAAGACCGTTGTAGATCATATTACCCAAATTCCAGTCGAATATCACATCCATACAACGTAATATCAGAGTACAAATAGTGCGGAATTACATAAATTATTACATCGCCGCATTGGCGGAAACAAAAGTAGCATTCATTCAGAACAGCTTGAAGACAAGATCGCCAAACTCGAGCGTAGGAACGAACCTCTCAACCGTCAAACTCCTCAGAGCTATGCTCCTCAGCAGAACCTGTGTGCCAAAATTTATCAGTATGATTTGTACTGGCCACTCCCACCCTATGAGCATTGCTTTGTGGAAATTAGATGCAAGTTGGATATAATCAAAAGGAACCTATAAGGCTGGGGTTTCCTATGTATTAGCATATCAAGTATATATTAACAGTTGGTCAAGTTTTAAAACCAATCCCACACCCATTCCACCCCATTTCCGTCCAGAGCCAGGTTTCGATCCTGAGATCGATATACCCCATCTCCACACCATCACCATACCATCACTCAGTCGACAGGCCAACTCCCTCTCAGCACTGTCTCATGGCCCGTAGCCCCTGGCTACGTCCGAACACTCACTCCCAGGGGGAGAAGAGAAGGACTCATCTCACTATCTAGTTTAAGCAAAACCCAGGAAAGGTCCATAGCCGACTAGTCGGCATATGTATCGATCGATCAACCATACACTCTGCAGAGGTTTTACATAACCACAAGATCCGCCTTTCTCGCTAACCGTCGTCAACTGGGTTGATTCCAGCCGCTTGCTAGCCTAGGATAATGCCACTCTACCATTTAGCCCTGGTACACCCCAAGTCTAGTCTGAGGTGGCTGAAACTGTGAGTCATGAGCTGGGTCCACAAGGTCTCCATGAAGTCTCGGAAGGGTGTGGGGGGAATCCTCCGCGCCCCGTACCTCCCTCGCACTGTCCGCTATCAACCTAGCAGTAGTGGCAATATCCTACCAAGTAGTCCGGCCGTCCCGCACCATATAGGGCGAGTGGTACGCAAGGCTTCCCGGTGAATCTGAGTACTAGTAAGTTCTTAGGGATGACCAAGCCAGAATGTCTTCATCAGGGTTTCCATTTACCGTGCCACCACAGCACCTCCACCCTGGGCTCCTCCCATCACAGGTTCACACCTAGGGCCACCTCATATACCATTTACCCACCATAGGTATCCATTCCAGGGGTGCCCAGGTAGCACCCCGTGGCAAGACTTGCCCCAGGCTTGTTGTATATTCCAACTTGGTCGACACAATCCTCACCCTTCACGCACCCAAGTCACACACGCAACACTGTCCCCATAGTTCAGATAACACCAGTTTCCACCACGCATCAATGTAGTATAAGCGTAGTAGAAGTAATAAGCAATGAAAAATAGCAGCAAGCATGTGTCTAGCCTAATAGCAGGGTAAGCAGGGGTAAGGATGCATCAAGGTAAAGGCCATCAAGTAAGCATACTACCATGCAAGTCCTATCATAGTGTGAATATAACAATAAAGTAAAGCAATAGCAGTTCTATATTAGCCATGCGTAATAGGTGCTATAAGGTTGGGTGGGATGTGGCACCTTCAGTGAAGTCGTCTCCGTACTCCTCACGGTACTCTCGGTCCTCGTCCGTCTGGTTCTCCTCCGAGTCTGCATACGATCGAATTATAGTCGCGTTAGCGACGTCTATAGAATAGCACAAAGAAGCAATGAAAATTCAAAAGAGCCAAATGCACTTAAACATGGGTTCATTGCGTAGAGATCGATTTTAGATGAATTTTGGTCCTGGTCTTGTATTTTTCTGAGTTCGTATGAATTAGTTATGAATTTCCGAAGATTAAATTAAGGCTAATTAATTTAGGGCTGACACGTGTCACACTGTGACTGGTTCATGTGGCATGTAGGGACTTGGAGTGGTGTATCAGCTGGTGAGGTGGTCGGAGAGGTCGTCGAGGTGGTCGAAGAGATCGTTGAGGTGGTCGGTGAGATCGTTGAGGTGGTCGGTGAGATCGTTGTGGTGGTCGGAGTGGTCGCCGAGGTACCCGATGCTGGCGTGGTCTCATCCTCAGCATGACGTCAGCATGGCATTGTCAGAGCTAAACTACGGCTGATAGGTGGGTCCTGCCAGCATGACATCATCATCTCGGTTGGTCACTGACAGGTGGGTCCGGGGTCAAACGGTGACTGATAGGTGAGGCGCGGTTCATGGTGAAACCGCCTGCATTGGTCCATAGACCGCAGAGCCAGTTTATGGAGGACTGGGTCCACTTACTCCTTCCTAGGGTTCGGTTCACGTGCACCAAGTGCACGGACGTGTGGTCGGCGAGGGGAAAATCCCCATCTTCTTCTCCGGTGTGCTCCCGCCGGTGGTGAGCTCACCGGCGAGCCCCTCCAGCGGAGCGGGTGTGCAATTAAGGTGGGGAAAAGCTTGGCCTTGACATGGCGGGTGCCCTGGTGAAGTAAACGTGGTGGCCGGGTGGCTCCAGTTGGCTGGCCGCGGTGGCGGTGGTCCTCGTACACCAGCGAGCAGCGGTGTGGTGGTTGTGGTGGCAGTACCAGAGATTGGTAGTGCGCATGAGCTCCCCGACACTGCTACGGCCATGGCGAGCAGGTCGAAGGGACTCTAGGAGCTCTCAATGCCTCCGGCCATGGTGACGGCGGGCTTGGTCATGGCGGCGCTCCAGTGACAGTGCTGCGTGGTCGAAAGCAGGGCTACAGTGGGCTTCCTCCTCGGCTAAGGTGAGCGCGGTGTGTCTTTCGTCATGGCGGAGCCAGTCGGGGTGTCAACGTCGCCTTTACCGCGATGTAGAAGACGCTGTGGTCTCGCCATGGTTGTGCTCTGGCCATGGTGAGCACATGCGATGTAGATGCATGGCATGAGCAGAACGCTCGGCGCTGGCGTTCCCGAGCAGAGGGCTCAGCGTCGCCCCCTTTCTTCCCTTTGCTTCGCATTTCGGTTTGGCTCAATAAGAGGGTCGTGGTGGTCCTTCTATGCTACCGGTTGGCTAAGTCAGAGCAAGAGCTCATTCTTTGGCATGGTCCGTTCATGGTGTCCGAGAGGCTAGGAGTGGTCGTACCGGTGTTCCCGAGCTGCTAGGGGTCGGTGAGGCTAGGCCTTGGGCTTATGCACGTGCGGTGTGTGTGCAGCGTGTCCAGGAGCGGGAATGCTCCGCCTCTGTGTCCCCTAGGTGCGGGAACACGGTGGCGTTCATGGCGAGTACGACTAGCGCGGTGAGCGGCGAATGACGTGGCTCATCGTAGGGCTCGTGGCGGTAGGATGGCGGTGCGGTGGCGAGGCGAGGCCGTGATGAGACGATGCAGTGCCGTGCCGAGCAGCTACGTCGCTGTAGCCGATCGGGGTGGTGCTCCTGGCTCCGATGAGGTCTGGTTCCGCAGTGGCTTCCTTCTCCTCCTTGCTTCTTCCTCCTCCCTCTCTCTCGGCTTGACGCGGTGTGGTGCTGTGCCACGAGCGGCGGCGGCGAATGGGCTGAGGGTTAGGGCTCACGGGCGTTGGCTTTATAGCCGAGCTCCAAGGGCTCCAATAGCGGACGGTGATCGAGCGGTGGTGATGCGTGCGGCGCATCCGATGGTCCGAGTGCGGTAGCGTAGGCGCGGCGCAAGGGGAAATAGGGTCATGCTTCTTGCGTGACCCCCTGGCCCGTGCCTGTCATGCTGGTCGGCCTCCGGTCACGTGGGGAGAATGCGTGGGCTAGGGGAAGAAGACGCTATTATGCTGACAAGCGGGGTTGGGTCGTTAGGCGCTTGGCGCGTTGTGGCTGCGTGCGGCAGGTGATGGCTGACGAGCGGGCCTGGCTTGTCAGCGGCTGTGCGCGTGCGGGCGGCGACGCTGGGCCGGCTTCGTGGGCTACGCGCGTGAAAGGGCAGGTGAGGCTTGGCTAGGCTAGCTGGGCTGGTCGAGGCAGGCTGGCTCCCAAGGCCAAGCAGGCCTGGGCTGCTGCTTCTCCCTCTTTCTCCTTTTCTTTTTCTGTTTGTTTCTCTTTTCTTTCTTTTGCTTCGATTCAAATTTAGTTAGAGTTTAAACTTGAGCTTTGAGTTATGTAGTGGGTCCCACAAGGTGTTTCAAATGGTGGTCAAAATACATCCCATATATTAGGGTTTATCATAAACATTAAGTAAGTTAGTAAAACATCACATAAGGCAAAAGAATCCAAATCACAAGTGGAATTAAGGATGCATGCATGATTTATTTATTTAGGAATTTAAATACACATGTGGCATAACACCAAACTATGCTTTATGATTTTAACCTAGTTGGGTCACATCTAATCCAAAACTAGGGTTTGGCTTCTATATGTGTCACTCAACATCACATATGGTTTTGAAGAAAAAATTTTGTAGTTGTGATTTTTGGTGTGTGGATTTTTGGGTTGTTACAGTGTTCGTGTTTCGCTGTGGGATTGACTTGTTACTCTTGGAGGTTGCCGCCATCTAGATGACTTGGAGCAGCGAGGATCGTCGAGCGGAGGTTGGTGATTGTCTCCGGCTCCGATCGTGGTGATTGTGAAGGGTTCTTGATCTTTCCCCGACGGAGAGCCAAAACGTACTCTAGTGAATTGCTCATGGCTTGTGTGATCCTCATCTTGTGTTGGTTGTGTGGCACCCTATTGAGAGTTTGGCGTGTGATGCCAATTAGCGCGTGAACCTCCAAGTGAGTGAATCACCACAATGAGGAGTAGCTTGCCGACAAGCAAGTGAACCTTAGTAAAAAATGATTGTGTTCATCATTTGATTCCGAGCTGATTGGTCTTCATTGTTATTCATTCTTGTGATTGATTGGTTCCTTCCTCGACACGGTGGTATAACCTTCTTGCTCACTCTCTTTACATTATCGAAAACTAGTTGTCAAGCTCTTTAGTGTAGCTAGTTGTGAGAGCTTGTTAGTTTGGTTAGTGTGGCTCTTTAGTTAGTATTTGAGAGCACACTAACTTAGTGTAGTGCCATAGATATTGTGTCATTAGAGACAATAGAAACTAAAATTATGGTAGGTGGCTTGCATTTTTAGTAGGCTAGCGCAACTCTTGCTTCTCCTCATAGTTGTCTAACCGGTTTGTTAAGTGTTGTTGTAGAAATTTTTATTAGGCTATTCACCCCCCTCTAGCCATTAGGACCTTCCTTTCACCAGCACCACCTCCTTGGGCAGAAGCAACCCCTTCTCGGCGAAGGCGGCCAGCGCCACCTCATCTATGTTGGATGACCTCCAGCTCGACATTGCGCTCCGAAATCACGAACGGGTCTGTGAGTTCTCCTTTCTCTCTCCCTTCCCCTATTTAAGGAGGAGATGCAGCAGTTGAAGAAGGGCAAAGGATTGGGGGGGAAACCCTCTCCCTTCCCCCATTCAATGCGAATGGGAAACGACGGGACGCACCCTGACCGATGGGATGCACCCTGTCCGATGGAACGGCGCCTGGTCAGACAGGACGTGGCCTAGGTATGGCCAACCACTACCGTACGCTGGGCGTGAGATACAAAGCGCCACCACACGTAGACGGCCCTCCGCCTTCCTAGGCGAGACTTCTAAAGGCCCAACTATGGGATCTCTGTCTAGGAGAGACCATCAGGCTTCCTGAGTTAATCGGACGGCTCAGGCAAACGCCGAGAGACAGGTAAAGAGCAGAGGGACGCCCCATGTGGGCCATGCCGACTCCATCCTGAACGACGAGCGCAGATCCTGGTCGGACATATCCAATAGGAGCTCCTCAAACCCCATCACTCGAGACATCAAGGTAACATTACCAACCCCCACTATTTCTTCATATGAACATTCATTCATCCATGCATGCATTCATTCATTCCATACATCCAAAAAGCATCGCATATGCAGTTAAATGCATCACAACGCTCCGTGTTGCGTCACGAAGCGGCAGTTGCCTCATTCAACATGAGCAACAACTGATCGGGGTTCGAAGGCCGACCCACGAAGGGCTCAAGGCTACCTCGCATCAAACATAGCTAGGGGAGAAAACGCAGATGAGCCCCAAGTGGCCCTCGCCCAATCTACCTCAAAGCAGACAGGGTCATCTCAACCTTCTCGTTCGATCTGAACCTCGAGCCAAACCCACATAATCTACATCGAGGGGAGGCCAGCGGGCCACCTAGGTTGGTCTCCGGAACGACCCAGGCATCTATTGGGTTGCAGGCTAAGGAGCAGTGGAGTGCCACATGAGAGCTATGCCGACCCCGTCATGAACGACGGACCCGGACTTCACTCGAACATGCCCGTTAGAGAGCTCACCAAGCGCGTCACTCGAGCCATCGAGTCAAGTGACGTTAGCTCAGCCCCTCCGGTTGCGAGAAACTGCGGATGGGGTAACGCACAAAACTCGACTGACCCCTACCAAAGCCTAACGGGGCTCAAGGGCTCAAGACACCTAAACCACCTCGGCTGCACCCGATGCCAGGATCCGCAAGCCCGTCCATCTCGCCCAATCCCTAATCTGCCTCGGCTGCCCCCCGATGCCAGGATCTGCGTGCTCCATCTCGCTCGATCCCTAAACTGCCTTGGTTGCGCTCGACGCTACGATCCGTCAGCTCCATCTCGCCCGATCCCTAAACTGCCTCGGATGCACCCGATGCCAGGATTCGCGACCTCTGTCCCACCCGATCTCTAAACTGCCTCGGCTACGCCCGACACCAGGATCCGCGACCTCTGTCCCGCCCGATCCCTAAACTGCCTCGGCTACGCCCAACACCAGGATCCACGAGCTCCGTCTCGCCCGATCCCTAAACTGTCTCGACTGCGCCCGACGCCAGGATCCGCGAGCTCCATCTCTGTCGATCCCTAAACGGCCTCGGCCACGCCCGACGCTAGGTTCCGCGAGCTCCGTCTCGCCCGATCCCTAAACGGCCTCGGCTATGCCTGACACCAGGACCTGCGAGCTTCGTCTCGCCCGATCCCTAAACTGCCTTGGCTACGCCCGACGCCAGGATCCGCGAGCTCCGTCACGCTCGATCCCTAAACTGCCTCAGCTGCGCCCGACGTCAGGATCAACGGGCTCTATCTCGCCCGATCCCTAAACTGCCTCGGCTACGCCTAATGCCAGGATCCACGAGTCCATCTCGTCCGATCCCTAAACTGCCTCGGCTGCGCCCGACGCTAGGATCCACGAGCTCCGTCTCGCCCGATCCCTAACCTGCCTCGGTTGCCCCCGACGCCAGGATCCGCGAGCTCCATCTCGCCCGATCCCTAAACTACCTCGGTTGCGCCCGACGCCAGGATCCGCGAGCTCAGTCTCGCCCGATCCCTAAACACCGGTCCCTAAAAAATGCCTCGCGCACGCCCGCTGACAAAACCTCCCATGCGAATTCCGCCCGAATCACCCGGGGGCTCGGGGGCTACACCCACGGGTGCGCTCACGCGCACTCGCTGACAAAACGAAACTTCCCCCGCTGGCAACACGAAAACCCCCCAAACGATTCTGCCCGAATCGCCCGGGGGCTCGGGGGCTCGGGGGCTACACCCGCGGGTACGCTCGCGTGCACCCGCCGTCAAGACAAAAATCCCCCATACGATTCTACTCGAATCGCCCATGGGCTCGGGGGCTCCTGTCAGGTTCATAAACCCGGGGTCCCTCATGGACCAGCTTCCCAATGAAGGCTCAGCCCTACAGACAACATTGCGAGCGACGCGCAAACTCCTAGGCCGGCCCAAATACCTAAACGACAGGCCAAAAGGGCGATTCAATCTCCGACCAGAAGTCCTAGCCGAGGAGGAACAGCGCCCGCTTCTGACTCCGGCTCGCCTCTGCACGGCCTCTCCGACGACGGAAGGCCTGGTCGAACACCACTTTCGACTCTGACCTACGTCTCCGACCGGGGATGCGCTGAACCCCTGCTTATAGCTCTTCTCCGACTGGCGCAATCAGAGCCGATTAGGACCAACCGACCGAGGACGCTCGCTCTGTGAGGACCAGGAAACGGACGGAGAAAGTAAAGCAGGGCACTCAAGTCAACTGCAATACCGAGGACCGTACCCTGTACACCTGCAAGATAGTACCAACAGGACATGTCAGAAGGGTACCCTACAACCTTCCTGACATATCAGAACCCAAGCAGTGTTGTGGGCGCCGACATTTGCCCTACAGTGTTATGGGCGCCATCAACTCCCATACCAGACAAACATGGTAAGGCTCCCCCCACATGCCTCTGGGTATCAACAGTGTTGTGGGTGCCGACACTTACCATACCAGACGAACATGGTAAGACCCCCTACATACCTCTGGGCATCAACAGTATGACAGACACCGACGTCCGCCATACCAGAAGAAGACGACGCAATGTCCCACATGCATCTGACATTAATAGTGTTATGGGCGCCTACAATCATCTTGTACCCGACGGCGTGGACAACAAGACTTAGCATACGTACACTCTCCCTCTCTCACTTATAAGGCCGTCCCCTTCATCTATAAAGGGGGATGCGCTCTCTTCCAAAAAGGGGATCGATCAGTTCACTCACACACCACAACAAGAACCACCAGGTTCAAAACTCGAGCACACGCTCAAACACTCAGTGCACGTAGGAGCTCCCGTCACTCTCGGCCCTTCAGATCAGAGTCCGACCGGACCTCTTGCACCCCCTATCTTTCTACCTTCCGTTTGTAACCCCACAGCAAACTTCGAGCACCTGGGCTCAGGAATAAAGTCACCGACCGACTCAAACTGGACATAGGGCACGTTGTCTGAACCAGTATAAACCCTGTGTCATTGAGTGATAGGCCACATCCGATTACAACGTTCGATAAAACTACAAATATTTATGTGTTGGTCACTTTCTACACCAACACCTATTATTGGTTGGAACGAGCTGAGTAGTAGCCGAGCAGGTGGTGTTAGCTTCGTTACCTTCAAATCATCATCTGAACGAACGGATGGATTCACATAAGCACGTCCTAGATTCACAAGTGATGTGAACTATGTAGAAGTACGCTAGGTACATGAAAAAAAATGTCCCTACCGCATGCAACGCAGACACACCACTAGTTGTTTGCCCTGTTCATTTGGCTGATAAGCCATGGCTGAAAGTACTGTTGGCTGATTTATTGTGAGAGAAAAATATTGTTCGTTAGCTGAAAAAGTACGGCTTATAAGTCAAGTGAACAGGGCGAATATTAGCCATAGTCAACCCTCTGAGCTGCACCTGCACGCACATGGCCGGACAACTTACTTTATAGATAAGGGGTGTTTGGTTGCTCCTCATAAACTTTAGTTGTCGTCCCATCGGATGTTTGGATATATGCATAGAGTATTAAATGTATACTAATTACGAAAATAATTACATAGTTTGCGACTAATTTGCGAGACGAATCTTTTAAGCCTAATTAGTCCATGATTTAACAATGTGGTGCTACAGTAAACATGTGTTAAAGACAAATTAATTAGACTTAATAAATTCGTCTCGTAGAGTACTGCCAGATTCTGTAATTTATTTATTTATTTTTTGTATCTGAACACCCTATACAACATCCTCACATGACACCTTCTAAATTTTAGTCGATGGATCCGAACAGACCCTAAGAGCCTCTTTGGCAGGGCTCCTGCAGGGGCTTCAGCTCCAGCTCCTGCAGGAGCTGTGCCAAACGCATGTTTTGGAAAGGTCTCCGCATGGGGAGCCGATTAAGAGCCGGAGCCATTTTTTACCTACGCAGAAGAAGCCTAAAAACGAGCTTCGCGCGGCTCCTTGCCGTGGGTTCACGTCGCCTAGTACAAAAAAAACCGTTTTACTAAATATCTTTTAGAACGGCTTCTGCTCCTCTAGATAAGCTGCTCTGCAGAGGCGCCAGAGCCGTACGCCCTAAGTTTACATATACAACAACACACGAGCACTCATCGTCTCTCCTCGTGCTGGCATTTTAAACCCCGTACCAACCCAGCAATCCGGGAGGAGCCAGCTGCATGTGTCCTGCATATGCATGCACCGACGGCGCCATTGACCCCAGCGACTTGCACCACCGCATCCTATATACTAGGAGCCCTATACGTATGCTAGCTAGCTAGAAATACTAATCATTTGCACAAGGGTTAGTTTGTGTACTTTTTGTTCACTGTCAGACGACTAACTCCCTGGAAAAAAATCTCCAAGCGGACCATCCACATGCAGCACCGTACGTCCGCATGCTGTTGGTGCGGACGATCCCCACTCAATTTTTTCCCAGCTCCCTAGGGTTCGTTAGTTTAGGCGGGGGCAACGATTGTGAAGGGGGGCTATACTATACGGTGGGTTAGCGCCACGCCAAGCGGCCTGGACGGCGGCGGCGGCGTCGGCACGGCCGTTACGTCCGGCCGGGGCCCTGGCCGACGTCACCGCTCGCCGACGTACGCCACCCAGTACCGCTTTGGCCGGTAGCGCGCGCCCGCGCGGCGGCGAAATGGTTAGCCGTACGTCCTGCTCTGGCCTCTCCCTCGTCCTCGGGCGGTTTGTTTCGTGCCGTGCGCGCCCGACGCGACGTCGCGGCGGTCGATGACGCACGCCCGCCGGTGACGCGCGCAACGCGACGCATGGGCGCATGGCGTGCCCCCCGGCCCGTTGCTTCCGAGACCGTACCAGCGCGGGCGTGCGGGGTGCCGGCCTCTTCCGAGTCTTGCTCCGCTCGCGCTTGGGCGCTTGGCGAGGCAGGCACGCACGCACGCCGCTTCGGTCCCGTTACGTCGACGCGGCGCGTCGCGGGGCAGGCGGGCCTGGCTGGCACGGTGGCGGCACCGACCGCTCCGGAGACGACGGAGGCATGACGCCATGCATCGCACGACGGCGTAGCCATGCCGTACAGCTTACAGCTTGCGGTGTACAGCTGCGCCGCACCAGAGGAAAAAGAAATTTGCTAGAGCGAGACTTTTCGTTGCTTTGTTCCCTTTTCATAATGGAAAAAAGGTGAGACTTTCCGTTGCGCCCTGGATCACTGATCAGCTCGGCTCGCGCCTTGGGATGATCCAATAAAAAAGAGCGTGGAACCAAACAGACCACACGCTCGCAGGCAAGGCACGCACTGTCGCACGCACAGAGAAAAAGGCGAGACAGACGTGTCTGATGTCTCTCTCTCTCTCTCTGTGACATGAGAGAGAGAGAGAGAGAGGGAAAGAGAGTGGGACGCGTCATGCATGCGTGCACCAATCCCAGCCTCTCGTTTCCGGCCTGCACCGCACCAGCAGGAAAGCAAGCCCGGCACCGTCAGTATCAGGGGCCTCATGGGGGTCGCCGACCGATCGATTACTGGCTGGCTGGCTGTGGTTGGTTCAGCCGCTCATGTAGTGCAGAGGAGGGTGGCGAATCCCATCCCTGCCCCCACCACCCGACCCGTATCCATCCGTGCGCGCCTTTCTTTCCACCGCGCTTCCGGATAGCGAGCGAGCGAGCATCAAGCATGCATCAAAAAAACCTTTGCTTGCTGCCGAAAACAGACTGCGCCGCGTTTGCGTAAAATGGTCACGGGCACGCAACTTGCTTGGTCCTCCTCCTGCTATGCTCGGTTATCCTCTGCTCACACAGCCAACCAACAAACATATACTCAGGTGACAAATGTGGGGGGAGGGAGGGTGGAGCCCACGAGAGATTAGGCTTGCTTTGAAGCCATACACTGCCCCGCCGCCGGCTCCCTTTTTCTTGTTGCAATGTCATTCCCGCTAAAAAGGTCTTCTTAACAAAGCTTCCCCACTTCCGCTTTTTTTCTCTCTCTCTCTCTCTTCGCTTCTTTTATTTGCTTCGTAGGAGTGGTGTGCCTTTTCACCCAAGGGCTTGGTGGTGGTGGTGGAACCGTTCTTTTATGATATTTTAATTTAACGTGCGTGCTATATTCGGCTACAAATGGATTGGAAAATAGCATAGGCTTGATAGACACCATGCCATCGGTCTAAAGGTTTGTTTTGATTTCACCTCTAAACTTTTGAACTAAAGCTCAAAAGAAGTGGTCTAAAATTAGCTCTAAACGTTAGCCCACCTCGCAATATAGCTTGAGAGCTCAAACGTGAGCTAAAGTGCTCTAAACCTTTTAGATGAGGGGATCCACACAGGACCTGAATCATTTGCCTTGTACACTCTTTGCGTAAACTATTTTTTGAATGGTTTCATGGTATCATTTTTCCCTATACCTCTAGCTAAGTACTCCGTTACTAGGATTTTTATGGTGCCTTATGGTCAACCATCGGCCACCCTTCATGCTGAAGACTGCAGACCGCCAGGGTAACCCAAAGTTTAAGGTTTATTTAACCTTTCTTTGGAGTTTACAAGTTAACTGATTGATCACGCGATTAAGGGTGACACTCGCGTCTATTTTCTTATCATATTTCTTACTCACTTACTCCTTTGTCCCTAAATATCTATCGTTTTCGCTTCCCGAGAAACAACTTAACTAAATATATATTAAAAATATTAATATTTATGGTCATAATTAGTATCATTGGAAAGATCTTTGAATCTAGTTTTTTTTTTAAAATTTACTTGGAGATACAAATGTTGCACGCATTTTCTATAAATCGAGTCAAACTTACGGCACGCAAACCAATGGCGACAATATTTAGAGACAGAGGGAGTAGTCAAAACAGAATGTAAATAGTGTTTCTGAAGATTTAGTCATTCTATCAACACTCATATTACCAAATAAGTTTATTGATTATAGAAGTATACTTCATGATTAACCTCATGATATTTATTACTCATCAGCGATAACTAGTGTTTTACTCTCTCTGTCTCTGAATAAATCAATTGCTGGATTTATCTTAAGTAAAAAAGAACCTTTTATGTTCGGTCGAATTTATAGAAAAAAATAGATCTATTTGTGACTCTAAATAAGCACATTACGCAAAATATAGTTTATGGTGTATCTGATGATACTGATTTGGTGTCATAAAATTTAGCGTTGTTTTGTATAAATTTGGTGAAACTAAAGAAGATTGACTTAATACAACTCTAGAAATTGATTTGATTAGTAACAAAGGGAGTATATACTTAAGATTAATTCACTCCTTGGGAAGCACGTACGGCCCCGTTTGGCTTGCTAAATTTTGGCTAAAACTGACTGAAAAACACTGTTCTTACTGAATTGTTGTGAGAGAAAAATACTATTCCGATTGAAAAAAGAAACCGAACCAGCCGGCTTCTGTATAAGCCGAACGGGACGTTTTTCCTTTAAGAAGACAGTGACGGACAGGATGCGCAGGTTCATACGCGTCCCCGTACCGAAAACGGATAGTAATTTCTTTCTTCCTTTCCTTCTTTGATCAAAAGACGGGCAGTAATAACACAGTAATTTCCACAAGCCCAATCATTTCTCAACCAACGGCTGACACGTGACACGGGAGCGACGTACGTAACGCCGTGGAGCTAGTAGTATCTCAACGCAGCGGAGACCCGACCTTTTTACGGCGAGGGCCGAGGGGCAAATCCGTCAGCTCGGCTCGGCCCCGTGCGCGCGGGCGGCCACATCGCATCGCCTCCCCAGTCCCCCACCTCTTCCGGTTGACGAGCAGTCGAGCAGGGCAGATCACCCAGAGCGAGCGAGCTGCGAGCAGAACGCAGCGGCGGGGGCGCGCTATTTATCGTTACCGAGGGCCGCCTCTTACCGAGTCCCCGTGCCGTCGCTCCCCAGCACCCCCACGCCGCCGTTCCCTCCTCCTCCTCCTCTCCGCCGCCTGCGGCCTGCCTCCAAACACCCGCGGACCCGCCTCGATCGCCTCGTTGTAGTGCTAGGGAGGGAGGGTGGGGCGGACCACTGCCTGCGGTGCCTCCTGAAATCGCCGCCGACAGCTTCTGCGGCCTCCTGGTGGATCCCGGCCCTCTGAGCTCAAATTAGGTATGTTCATGCCGTCTCCATGACTGAGGACTGAGGAGCTTCTTTTTCTTGTGCGATTTTTTTCTAGCTGAAGATGAGCAAGACCAAGTGATGTTTGCTTAAAAAGACACTGCCTCCATGGTGTTCGTTGCTAAAATTTAAATCTTTCTTCTTCTTCTGTTTTTGTATGAACAGAGCTGGTGGCCAAAAATTGATATGTTTTTCTCCTCTCTTTTTTTGTTCTTGTGGAGCAGGATCTGAACAGAAGCTGCCGGGCCAGCTGATGTACGGCTCGCCGGTGTCCAAGGACCTGAACCTCCCGGTGCAGCCGCCGATGACGTCGTCCGGGCTGCTACGCTACAGATCGGCGCCCAGCACGGTGCTCGGCGACCTCTGCGAGGACCTGCTCCCTCCGGCACCCGGCGCCGGGCCCCCGCGCGACGCCGGCGGCGCCGACAACGTCTTCTCCAGGTTCCTGGCCGACCACCACCACATCCGGGACGACAAGCCGTCGCCGCCACCGCCGCCGCCGACTGCCCACTTCCCGAGTGCGGCCGACATGGCCTCCCAGCAGCACCAGCATCAGCAAATGATGTTCCACTCCCAGTCCCAGTCCCAGCAGCAGCAGATGGTGGACGCTAATAAGTCCGGGGGGCTCTACCGCACCGTCAGCTCGGGCATGGAAGCCGCCGGCGCCGGCGCCGGCGTCGGCGCCGCCAGCAACCTGATTCGGCAGAGCAGCTCCCCCGCCGGGTTCCTGGATCATTTCAGCATGGACAACGGTTGGTTGGTCTCTCGCTCGCTCTCCTTAATCCGGCCTCCATTTGGAACTTCCTCGGTTGCCATTCCCTGCTTGCTTCCAGCAGCTTCTTCCATCGCGGCTGGGCAG
The DNA here is from genome assembly GCA_904845875.1 of Miscanthus lutarioriparius. Taxonomy (NCBI): domain Eukaryota; kingdom Viridiplantae; phylum Streptophyta; class Magnoliopsida; order Poales; family Poaceae; genus Miscanthus; species Miscanthus lutarioriparius. The sequence goes on along the minus strand of CAJGYO010000007.1, from coordinate 96,901,952 downwards.
CAATTATTGCAGTTCTTGCTTGGGGAATTTCGCTTCCCCCGAAACATTTCTATTTCCGGAAGTAACTGACACGGAGGGCCACCACCTCCGCCTGTTGCTGTCTTGCTCGATTCTTCTTCATCCAGGGTACGGGGCGATGCTGAGGGCGAGCATGGGCATGGGTTTCCGGGACGGCAGCGGCGGCGGCGCCGGTGGCGGCACGACGGATTCCCTCGCGGGCGGCGGCGCCGGTAGCGGCAGGCTCAAGGGGCAGCTGAGCTTCTCGTCGCGACAGGGGTCGCTGATGTCCCAGATCTCGGAGATGGACAGCGAGGAGGTCGGAGGGAGCAGCCCCGAGGCCGCTGGCGGCGGCAGGGGCGCCTACATCCCGGGGTACCCGATGAGCTCCGCCGGGTGGGACGACTCGTCGTCTGCGCTCGTGTCGGACAGCCTGTCCGGGATGAAACGCCCGCGGGACTCGTCGGAGCACGGCGGCCAGCAGCAGCAGCAGAACGGCGGGCTGGCGCACCAGTTCAGCCTGCCCAAGACGTCGTCGGAGATGGCGGCCATCGAGAAGTTCCTCCAGTTCCAGGACGCCGTGCCCTGCAAGATCCGCGCCAAGCGCGGGTGCGCCACGCACCCGCGCAGCATCGCCGAGCGGGTGAGCGAGCTTGCACCGACCCAAACACGTACTAGTATTTTCTTAAGAAATCTTCTAGCCTGCGGTTGAGCGATTCGCTGATGCCTCCTCCATCTTTTGACCGACCGGCCATTCAGGTGAGGAGGACAAAGATCAGCGAGCGAATCAGGAAGCTGCAGGAGCTCGTGCCCAACATGGACAAGGTACTGCTACTGCCCTGACCTGTCCCGCTATGCTCTGCACCCACCAATTTCTGCAGTAGGCGACAGAACAGTGTTCTTCTCTTCTGTTAGCAAATTCTGCTTGCCGCCATGCGAGTTGAGTTGCGAGGACCACTCCGGGCTGAACTGACCTACTTGCTTCCCGTTCCCTGCAGCAAACCAACACCTCCGACATGCTGGATTTGGCCGTCGACTACATCAAGGATCTCCAGAAGCAGGTCAAGGTACGAGCGAGCCAAGGAGCTCCGGTTTCCTCCTCCAAAACTCAAATCCAAATGATGCGATCGATGAACACTACGGCGGCCGGCAGACCTGTCGCCGTCGGCAGCCTTTTGGTCTCGTTGCAAGGTCAGCCAGTGACGTCCAAATCACGGAGGCTCATCGATCTGATCTTGCCCGGTGGCTGACGGCGAGGGTCACCTACAATTACAACGATCTGTCGTTGACTTTTCACCTAGCTCGAGTAGTATCTTATCCGGAACACACGCTGGCTGCAAACAATTACAGCATGGGTCGAGCTTACTGCCACCTGTATGTTAATCCGTGATCTGTTTGATGCATTGCAGGCGTTGAACGAGAGCCGCGCCAGCTGCACCTGCCCGGCGAGCAAGCACCAGCAGTTCTCCGGCTGAAGCACCGGCCGGCAGTCCCATCTCCGGCTTCGTACTACACTACTCTACACAGCGCAGCAAAGACCTGCTGGAGACCTGAGAGAGGAACAGGAACAGGATCGAGGGGTCGTGTAACCGTAGCTTCTTCTCTCCGTTCGCTGCGCGCTTGCGTGGTCTCTGGTCGAGTAGAGGAGCTCGACTGCTGAAGAGTGTGTGTGTGTGTGTGTGACTGAGCAAGCGAGCTTGTACAAGTGCCGGAGGCTGGACTGGAGCAGTGGCATCATCAAGTATTCAGGCAACTGGACTGGAGGGGGTGGTGAGACATGGGAAGAGGAAGAAACAATTGTATAGTACCGCTTTGTTTTTTGCTTCGCTGTAACACTTTTGCTACATATTTGTGCCATCATGCATGCCCATGCCCATTGTTACATTTACATAGGAAAACTTTACCACTGCTGTGTTTCTGTGAGATTTTACCAGCAGCAGTGGCCATAGGACGATTAGTTCAACTCAGCAGAGTCCAGCATCTTCAACAGATTACTTATGCTACATCCTAAAGTCTATACAGGTTGTCTCGTATTATTAGTAGCGTGACTTTTTCTTTTTCTCTCACACCAATACCTTTAAGCGTTTCACACCAAAATCAAAGGGATTAGAGCCCTTGATTTTGACGTGAAACGAGCAGGCCCTAAAGTGGATAGGGTTGATATAAAACGAATAGGCCCTAAGGCCTTGTTTCGATGGCACATGTATCCCCCTTAATCCATATTTGTAGAAGTGGATTGGAGTAGAAGTGTAGAACTTAAACTAATTTCCACTCCAATCTATCTAAACGCATGTGGATTGATGTGGATAGATGTGCATCCAAACAAGGCCTGAAGTGGATAGGGAGAGAGGGGATGGATCACCTATATTTGAGGGAGAGGCGGTGGATTTGAAGAAGTTACTTAGAATTTTTAGGTATTAAGAATAATTTTTTAGGTATCGAGAATAGTATGAATAATCTGTTTGAAAAACCACATTTCCTTATATTGCATATTTTTAGTATTAGGAATGAGATAAGTAATTTGTTGAAGATGCTTTAAGGCCCTTATCCTACTTTCGAAGGTTGGTGAAAAAAAATACCCACTCTAGCAGGGCACCTAACAGGTCATAGAAAATAGAACATTCTCAAATTCTCTCCTCAAACCCTTATTATCGGCCCTTTAGAGCATACCCATACTTTTCTGTTTCAACCATTTCTATTCATGCACCCGTTCAGAACTGCGCGTGCCCTAAGCAGTCGCACCACCGGCAGTGCAGACACGACTCACGTGAGGGAGGATCGCAAAACCTTAGTGGCAGTTGTGGAGCAGGAGTAGGGAGGGTGGCCATGAAGGTGGTGTTGGGAATGCAAGATGGGAGATAAAAAATAAAAAAAAAGAAATAATATGACTGACAAATATGTCTTATGAAAATAGGGACTCTAATTCTAGAGTTAAGCTCAAGTCTAAAATAACATGATATGCAAAAGTTAGGAAAAAGTCTTGAATTAAAAGTAAAAACATAATTTGACGGAACCATTTTAACACACCGACATCCGCAGCGACCACCTCACCGCGAATTATAAGTAGTGCGTTGCATTGACTTTGCTCCTTGGTTCACGGCCACGCTAGCTGAATGTGATGGACCATACTTGTACCTTGTACGCATACATACATGACGCGCGCAGGCTTGGTGAGAGACTTTCTATATATATATATAGACACACACACACAAAGTTCGTTTCCGTTTTATATCAATCAATTCAATAAAAAAAAGAGTTTGTTTTCGTCCTCTATAAGCTTTGATGTGCTCAGAGGTCGCCAATTCTCGTGCCACTTTAATTTCCATCGGTTTTGTCAAACGCACGGAAAGGGATCGAGCTCAGATAATTGAAAAAATAAAAAAAATAGTCTCGGTGCAGAGACCGGCGTGACATGAACGGATGGAGGCGAGGTTCTTTCGGCGGGAGTGCCTAATTTTTGCTACCCAACTTCCTTCGGAAGCTCGATTCCGTCTCCCATCTTTTTCAAACCGGACGACCGATCGAGTGGTCGAGTTCCTCGACTTTCGTTGGCGTCGTCAATCTATAGTCCTTCTTTTTTTTTTTTTTTGATAAAACGTCAATCTAGTCCTTTGGTCTTGACTTGCTTGTCCCCAGCCGAGGCAAAGCCCAAAGTCAGCTAGATTTTCACTTGTTCAACACAAGCCATGTGCAATCAAGTCAAAAGTCCAGGTTATGGCTCTCACTGACCTTTTTGAAGCTCAATGCCGTCGTTTGTCCACTCCTGCTGTACAACTGTCCAAGCACCAGCAGTCTAACACCAGCAAAACATCTTCTTTGTGTATAAAATGACTAGGAGAAATAAATCTAGCGCAAATATGACACGTGCACGCGGAAGAACTACCTAGGAATCCTAAGAGATCAGATCAGTAGATGATGAACCCGGCAAACATAATCCACACGGCATCATTAGCCAGTCCAAAAGACAAGGACAAGGGATGAAGTCATTCTCGATCCGGGGGAAGCTGGAGGACGACAATCATGGTCCCCAGCTTGCTCCAGAGTGCAGACGGACGGAACGGGCCTTGGAGGCCATGGTAGGCGCCTAGGCGGGCGCTGGTCGCGGCGCGCGGCCACAATCGGCCGTCGCCGTTATCTCCGGCCTTTTGCATTCGTGTCGTGTCGCCTCCCAGCGGCACCGCGATGGACTGGGCCGGGCCGTCGTCGTCGTCGTCGTCGACGCATGCAGCGAGATGGTGTGCATGGCACTGGAGTATGCCAGACCAGACGAGGACGAGGACAGCCGTCTGGGTGCTCGGTCGACGGAGCAAAAGCGCGGCGCGCGCAGGTGGTGGTACCGTGCATGTCAGGGACGACGCACCAGCCACGGCCCACACGGACCGGGCACGCACCACAGCCCAGCAGCAGCAGCATGGGGATCCGCATCCGCCGGGTCCCCATCGATCCGGCGATGGGACGCGAGAGGCTATCTATCGTGCCATCGGATCGGGCACAGGCACGCAACATGCATCATGCATGCATGGCCCGCCGCGCGCCGGCACTACGAAGCGCGCCATCAGCCACAGTGCGCTGCAGACTTCGCTTTGCTACGGCGCACCACCCATAGTTTTGCTCCGGACTACAGATGTGCACAGAGGGTTGCATTGGTAGCAGAAGCTGTACGTGTCCACCGTGCGGGGATCCCGATATTCCAAAAATTTTAGAAAACTTCCAATATGCACTAGTTTAACTAGTCCATCAGCGCGGGCTCCCAGACGGACTATTTTTGATATACTTAATCAATATAAATTCTTATTTAATACGTATTAAGCACTTGCTTCAATTAACTTGATTTAAATCTAGAGTTACACATATGTATAGAATTCGCTTTGTCATGATTGAGAGAGATCGTCGTGGCACAGCTAATGATGTCACATTAATTTGATTCCATCATTGGGTGTTTTATTTTCCTTCATTTTGTTTTGTATCCTAGTATGGCCGACTTTGAGCATTATATGGGTGTTAGCATTTCTTAACGTCGCTAGTTAAGTACAAGGTTTTCAATGTAATCTCGAGCAACAACGCCAGAAATGCTTGTTGGTACTTATGACTTGAAAGAATATATGAGTGAAAAGGATCGGTAAGCGCACAGATAATATATCATTGTAGCACTTCACCCGAAAGTATTCCAGGTATCGTTATTTATATTTTTACCACAGGGAAGGTCTGGCATGCACATGTATTAATAACTCATACTATTGATGGAGAAGTAAACCATAACCAATATTCTTACTCATAACACGGTAAGTCAAGAGGTAAATGTATATATGAATGGTGCATGATAACTAATTATTGATTACTCAGAGTACTCATTTCTATGGCATTAGCATGGTTAAATAGAATATCAGAGGAATAATTCCTAAGTTATTCTTAATTACAAGTCAAAGCATATATTGATTAGTGCAATTACACTTAATAATCCCGGTGCATCAGCGTCTCGCCGCAAACCGTGACGCACGCAACACCCTTGACGCTCGCAGGCGTACCCACGACGATCCGAGAGGGGGAGCTAGCCGCGGCTATCACCCTCGCCATGGCGGACGCTACGACAGCGGCGAGGACCGAAGCCCGAGCCCCGGCCTGCCGGGGCCTCAGGGCTTCGGCCGACACATCCTCAACACTGCCTTCCCACCAAGATACCGGCCACCAACCAACATCCCGAAGTACTCTGGGGAGACGAACCCCGAACTATGGCTCAAGGATTATCGGCTTGCCTGCCAAGCCGATGGTGCGATAATGATGATTTCATTATCCGCAACTTTCCACTGTTCTTAGCCGATTCGGCACGAACATGGTTGGAACATCAGCCATCCAACAGAATCCAGAGTTGGGCAGACCTGAAGGAAATCTTCGTGGAGAACTTTCAGGGAACATACAAGCGCCCTAGGAACCCATGGGACCTCAAAAACTGTCGACAGAAGGCCGGTGAGACCCTCCGTGGGTACATCCGATGTTTCTCCCATTAGTGCAACGAGCTGCCTAACGTCGCCGATGCCGACGTTATAGGAGCTTTCCTATCCGGGACCACCTACGAGTCCTTGGTTCACAAGCTGGGGCGCAAGGGCCCGTGGACCACCAAGGAACTCCTTGACATCGCCACCAGCCACACCTCGGGTGATGAAGCGGTCGGAGCGATCTTCGATCGCCTCAATGGCAAGGCGAGGCGGGACGAGGACGCCGACAAAAGCGCCTCCAACCGTCCCGCCAAAAAGAAGAACAAAAAGCAACGGCGCGAGGGCTCTCTCGTGGCCGCCACTGACCGCAGGATGGTCGGAAGCTCACGGAGGGCACTCCGAACCACTTTGAAAAACTACTCGAGGCCATGCCCAAACCATGCCTTCCCCGTCAAGCATCTGTACAAGGACTGCACCCTCATGAAGCGGTTCTTGTCCGGAGGCTCCAACAAAGGGAGGATGGGAAGGACCCCGACCCTACCACGGACGACGCTGAGGGGAAGGACGATGGCTTTCCAACATCGGATGGCTGCCTCTTGATATTCGAAGGATCGGAGGCCTACGACTCCAAGCGCCGCTAGAAGATCGCGCGCTGCGAGGTCTATGCGACCGAACCGGCCATGCCTGCCTTCCTCCGGTGGTCAGAGTCCGCTATAACCTTCGATCAGACCGACCACCCAGAGAGCGTCCCGCAACCAGGGAGATACCCGCTCGTGGTCAACCCAATCATCGGCACGAAGCGGCTCACCAAAGTACTGATGGTTAAAGGCAATGGCCTCAACACCATGTACGCCGAGACACTCGATGCTATAGGCGTTGGCCGAGCACGCATCCGGCCAACCGGAGCGCCCTTTCATGGCATCGTGCCAGAAAGCAGGCCATGCCGCTTGGGCAGATCGATCTACCCGTTACCTTTGGGGGTTCGTCCAACTTCAGGACGGAGATTCTCGCTTTTGAAGTGGTGGGGTTCCATGGAACTTACCACGCCATCCTGGGGCAACCATGCTACATGAAGTTCATGGCCGTCCCTAACTACACCTACCTCAAGCTGAAGATGCTCGGGCCCAGGCGGGGTTATCACCGTCAGCACATCCTTTTAGCGCGCCTACGAGTGTGAAGTCGAGTGCTGCGATCACGCCGCAGCGATCGTAGCCTCCGGAGAGCTCGCGGACATCAGAAAAGAGGTCATCGAAGAAGTGCCCGACCCCAAAACATCAACCGGGTCCTTCGAGCCAGCGGAAGGCTCTAAGGAAGTCCTCATAGACCCTAGGAGCACCAAGGGAAAAACGGTGCTTATTGGTACCACACTTTCCTCCAAATAGGAAAGCACGCTCGTCGGCTTCCTCCAGGCATTCCGAGGGAAGTCACCGAGCATTACTTGAAGATCCACCTAGTCTCCAGGCCGGTGAAACAACGCCTGTGTTGCTTTGACGAGGGGAAACGCAGGACCATCGGCGAGGAAATCACAAAGCTTTTGGCGGCCGGATTCATCAAGGAAGTGTACCACCCAGAGTGGTTAGCCAATCCCGTTCTTGTATGAAAGAAGAGTGGGAAATGGAGGATGTGTGTTGACTACACGAGTCTCAACAAAGCGTGCCCAAAGGATTCATTTCCTTTGCCGTGCATAGACCAAATAGTTGACTCTACCTCAGGGTGCGAAACCCTCTGCTTCCTTGATGCGTACTCGGCTACCATCAAATCATGATGAAAGAGTCCGACCAGCTTGCGACATCTTTCTTCACCCCCTTCGGATCGTTCTGCTACGTCACAATGTCGTTCGGTCTGAAGAACACTGAGGCTATATACCAGCATTGTATGCTCAAGTGTTTCGGAGACCTCATCGGGCGGACCGTTGAGGCCTACGTTGATGACATCGTAGTCAAGTCCAAATGGGCTGACCACCTCGTAGCCGATCTTGAGCAGACCTTTGCAAAACTCTGAGCAAACGGCATCAAACTCAAACCCGAGAAGTGCGTTTTTAGGGTCCCGAGGGGCATGCTGCTTGGTTTCATCGTCTCCGAGCGTGGCATCGAGGCCAACCCGAGAAAGATCTCAGCCATCACTAGGATGGGCCTGATTCAGAATATAAAGGGAGTACAGCGAGTTGCGGGGTGCCTCGCCGCACTCAGCCACTTCATCTCGCGCCTTGACGAATGAGGTCCCCCCTTTATCGACTTCTAAAAAAGGCCGACCACTTTGAATGGACATTCGAGGCCCAGGAGGCGCTTGATAGGGTCAAATTGCTTCTGACGAAGGCCCTAATCCTAGTTCCTCCTACCAATGGAGAACCCCTTCTGCTCTATATTGTGGCCACCACGCAAGTGGTCAGCGCCGCCCTAGTAGTGGAGCGGGAAGAAGAGGGGCACGCCCTCAAAGTATAGCGCCCTGTGTACTTCATTAGCGAGGTCCTATCCAACTCAAAGACCCACTACCCCCAAATCTAGAAGCTTTTATACGCCGTCCTCATCACCAAGAGAAAACTATGCCACTACTTCGAGTCACATCCAGTGATAGTCGTGACGTCCTTCCCCCTCGGTGAGGTCGTCCAAAACAAGGATGCCATGGGAAGAACCGTGAAATGGGCACTCGAGCTAATGGGTCAGGGCATTGCATATGCCTGCCGGACGGCCATCAAGTCCCAGGTGTTGGTAGATTTCATCGCGGAATGGACCAAGGTCCAAATGCCACCAACGGTCGTCGATCAAGAATACTAGACGATGTACTTCGATGGATCGCTGATGAAGAAGGGCGCCGGCGCAGGGCTGGTCTTCGTGTCGCCCCTCGGGGTACGCATGAGGTACATGGTCTATCTCCATTTCCCCTCCTCCAACAATGTGGCCGAATATGAGGCGCTCATCAACGGCCTGCGCATTGCCGCCGATTTGGGCATCCGATGCCTCGATGTTCGAGGAGATTCCTAGCTGGTCGTCGACCAAGTCATGAAGGAGTCAAGCTGCCACAACACCAAGATGGCCGCATACTGCTGAGAAGTCCACTAGTTAGAGGACAAGTTCAACGGCCTTGAGCTCAATCACATCTCGAGGTGCCTCAATGAGGCGGCCGACGCACTTACAAAAGCAGCATCCGGCCGAGAGCCGGTGCCAACAGGCGTCTTCGCCAGCAACCAGCACAAGCCCTCGGTTCGCTATGAGGGGTTGGAACAAGCCGGTGATGCTCCACCCATTCTAGGCTCGAGGGCTAACCAAACATCGGCTCCATCCGGCCCCGAAGTCTTGGAGCTTAAAGAGGACCCAACGACAGAGATCGACCCTCTGGTCGACTGGAGGACACCCTACCTCGACTACCTCCTCCGTGACATGCTACCAATGGACAAGACAGAGGCTCGATGGCTCGCACATCATGGCAAGTCCTTCGTTCTTTTGGAGGGCAAGCTCTACAAACGAAGCCACACCAGGATCCTACAGTGTTGCATCCCCATCGAATAGGGAAAGCATTTGCTGTGCGACATCCACGGTGGGGTCTGCGGTCACCATGCCGCGCCTAGAACCCTGGTCGAAAATGCATTCTAATAGGGCTTCTACTGGCCTACCACGGTAGCCGACGCCGAATAGATTGTACGCACTTGCGAAGGGTGCCAGTACTACGCTCGGCAAACTCACCTACCGGCCCAAGCGCTCCAGACGATCCCCATCACTTGGCCGTTCGGAGTCTAGGGGCTCGATCTGGTTGGACCTCTCAAAAAAGCGCTCGGAGGCTACACCCACTTGCTTGTCACCATAGACAAGTTCACAAAGTGGATAGAAGCTCGGCTGATCTCTGCGATCAAGTCTCGAGCAAGCCATGTTGTTCTTCCTTGACATTGTCCATCGCTTTAGAGTCCTAAACTCCATCATCACGGACAACGGCACGTAGTTAACCGGAAAGAAGTTCCTTTGATTCTGCGATGATTACCACATCCGGGTTGATTAGGCCACCGTCGTGCACCCCCAAACGAATGGGCAGGTCGAGCGCGCAAACGGCATGGTCCTATAAGGCCTCAAGCCTAGGATCTTCAACAGGTTGAACAAGTTTGGCGCACGTTGGATCGCTGAGCTTCCTTCAGTACTCTAGAGCCTGAGGACAACCCCTAGTTGACCCACCGGCTACACACCCTTCTTCATGGTCTACGGTTCCGAGGCCATCCTCCCAACCGACCTCGACTATGGAGCACCAAGGATCAAGGCGTACAACAAAAGGGGAGCCAAGGCATCCCACGAGGACGCCATGGACCAGTTAGATGAAGCACGCGATGTCGCCCTCCTCCACTCGGCCAAGTACCAATAGGCGTTCGGATGGTACCACAGCCGATGAGTGTGGGGTCAAGCCTTCAATGCCAGGGACCTAGTCCTCCGCCTTGTACAGAGCAACAAGGACCGCCACAAGCTCTCCCTACCATGGGAGGGACCATACATCGTTGCGGAGGTGCTCTGGCTAGACACCTACAAGCTAAAGACCATCAACGGTGAGGAAAAACTTGTCTCAACAGGTAACACGAGTTGATCGGACGGCTTGGCCACTAACGAGAAATGGGTAAGGAGCAGACTAGATCACGCTCGTATCTAGTGGAGGTTTTCCAAACCCATCACTCTTACCATCCAGGTAAAACCGGTGCCTAGGTCGATCGAATGGCTCCAAGCCACCGCCAAGAGACAAGCACCCTTACTTACTTTACGTATTAAATTTTGATACCGAGCCTCAGACCCTAGCAATGGCAAGGGGTCGGACATCGCTCGGGGGCTGGCGGGAGTGTCTATTCGCTAGACATTCTCTTTGCCCAACCCCTCCTTACGTTTAAAAACTAGAGGCACGGTGTGCGGGCATAAAACTTTGAGTAAACCTGGTTGGACCGCTAGGACCCTACGCCCCGGTGGCTATGGTGTTTTTGCCCACCAACGCGATCAGAGTCCTTGTCTCCGCACTACAAACCTTAACCTCCACCTTCTTGGGAAGGGTATGGAGGGGCCTACCTATGGAATCTCCATCAAGGAGAGGCTGTCAGGTCGCCCAAGTTGATCGAATGTCTTGGGCCACTGCCGAATGATAGATACGGAAGAATGGGAGGCTCGTGCAGGTTACACCGACCCCATCACGAACATCGGACCCAAACTCCACACGGACACATCCGGTAAGAACTCCCAGAACCCATCACTCGTGTCATCGAGGTAACATTACCAACCCCCACTATTTTTTATATGATCATTGATACATTCATCTCACATATCCAAGCATCGCATATGCGATTGCTGCATCACAACGCTTCGCGTTGCATCATGAAGCGGTAGTCGTCTCATTCGATATGAGTGGCATCCGACCGAGGTTAGAAGGCCAGCTGTGAAGGGCCCGAGGTGGCCTCATGTCAAACAGAGCCTGGGGAGAAAAACTAAGGTCAGCCCCAGCGGCCTTGCCCGACACCGCTCAGAAGCGGATAGGGACATCTCGACCTTTCTCATTCGATTCTAACCTCGAGCCAAGCCCACAGAATCTCCATCGAGGAGAAGCCAATGGGCCAACCGAGCCTATCGAATGGCTCGAGCATCTACTAGGAGGCGGGTTAAGAAGTAATGGAATGCCACATGAGTGCTCTACCAACCCCGTCAGCGGATGACGGACCCGGATTCCACTCGAACGTGCCAGTTAGCGAGCTCATCGAGCATGACACTTGAGCCGTCGAGGCAAGTGTCGTTAGCTCAGCCCCTTTGGTTGTGGAAACCGAGGATGGGGTGATGCATGAAACACGGCCAACCCCTACCGAACCCCACGAGGCTCTGGGGCTCGAGCCGTCCGATCCTAGATCGAGAGACCAAGGTTCGAAGACTAGCTCACGAACGGTCTGAGGCCACCTCACGTCGAACAAAAGCCAGGGGGAAAACGCAGATGAGCCCCAGTGGCCTGTGCCCATCCTGTTTAGAAGCAGACAAGGTCATCTCAACCTTCTCGTTCGATCCTAGCCTCTAGCCGAGCCCATAGAATCCCCGTTGAGGGGGAATCTATTGGAAGGTGGGTTAAGGAGCAATAGAATGCCACACGAGGGCTTTGCCGACCCCGTCACAAGCGACGAAACTGGATTCCGTTCAAACGTGCCCGTTAGCGAGCCCATCAAGCATGTCACTCAATCCACCGAGGCAAGTAACGTTAACTCAACCCCTCTAGTTGCGGAAACCATGGACGGGGCGACAGTCACAAAAATGAGCCAACCCTTGACCAAATCCCCGCCACGCACGGGGACTCAAGGAAGGTTGGACTTGCAAGGAGACCTAATGCATAGTCGTAGAATGATAGCTAAGATCCTAGGGAGGGGGTACGTGCGAATACAAGAGATGCATTCTCCTAAGTTTCGCTATCCTCCCCTTGATTTTCAGTGACATCCGACCCCAGCAATGGCAAGGGGTCGGATCTCACTCGGGGGCTGATAACGGTATAGGTACACCTTTTCTGAAACAGTCGCTGCGTCAGACCTCTTCCTCACGCTAAGCCTAGCGGCAAGGTTTACGGAGGAATGAATAAATTGATCATCCCTCATCGGACTGCAAAAAGTCTACGCCTCTGTGGCTATGGTGTCTTTGCTCACTAGCGTGATCAATGTTCCATCCTTACACCTCGGGCCCTACAATCTTAATGAACGGAAGGGTCAGAATACGTGAGCCCCCTTTTTTGCATACAAAAAGGGAAGAAAACAAGTTCAATCAGACAAAATCGAAAACTACGAATTTGTTTTTAAGATACAAAAGGGTCGACACTTGTCCACATATTATAATAAGGCTCATCCAACCTATTTGACTAACTATCCCCTCCAGGGGAGAACTATGTCTTCAACTTTGTCCACTAGGTTCCGCGTGAGAGGGAGCCAACGCCGTCTCTATCTCATCCAGCTTGGAGGCTTCGTACCTAGGCGTGAAGCCAAGGCTCATTGTCTCCAAGTCAATACTATCCGCATAATGAGAGAGGGCGATGGCGAAGGCTTGGGTGATCCCAGAGCGAAGAGCTTCCCTCTCGATCTGGCACACCCACGCCATGATATATAGGGCATGGGCCACAAGTGAGCTGGTCCCCTTCGGCCACACCACCTCTAGGTCATCGCACACCACTCCAAGGGCAGCGCTCGGGAGATCGTGCTCATCGCTCTCCGCCTGAAGGTTCCACCGTGCCTCGGCAAGCTCCGTAGCTAGCCCGGCGGAGACGCTCTCGGCCTCCAGCCTTCGGGTTGCCATGGTTCCGAGCTTGGCCTAGAGGGAGCGATCCTCTGCTATGCCTCGTCGTGCTCTCGGATGGCCTGGTCACGCTCCCCGCGGGCTGCGCCGTGCTCTGAGCAGAGCCTCTCCGTGGTCTGGCGCAGCTCATCTCGCTCTCGTGCAGTCGGGCAACCGCCTCGGCATCTAGGTTCACCCTCTGCTGCAGGGCTGAACCTTTCCTCGGCACCAAGCTTGAGCTCCCGCTCCTTCTCTGCCTCGGCCAGGAGGCCGAGGATCTGCTGGCGGGTCTCAGCGTCCCTCTGGAGCAGCTCATCCCACTCCTTCCGGACTTTGGTGACCTCCTCCTCATCCTACCGTGCCCTCATCGATAGTTACTCAAACACCTTCTTGGCCTCCTCCGTATCTTGATGGGCCTCGGCCTCCCACAGTCGGAGACTGCCCGTACCTCCTTAGCAAGGGGAGTCAACTCGGCCACCCTCTATCGGAGTTGGGCAGTCACATCCCTGTGCAACCATGCCTCATCGATGAGGCGGTCCCAGTTCTGCTTATGCTCGCGAAGGAATTGAGATTTCTACCAGCTGTGAGTGATAAGAGACTAAAAAAAGATGATGGCCAGAACACAAAAATATATGAAGAAAGAGGAGGGAGAGAGGTAAGATTAAGTGAATACCTATCCAGTGGAAATGATGACATCACACAGGGCTGCCCCTGGCATGGTTCAGAGCTTCCAGCATGGCGCAATCCCCTCGTCAAGACTCTCCCGCTCCATGCTCTCAGCAACATCATCGAGGGTAAAGAGAGTCGACGACGAGTCCTATGGATTCACCCACCGGAGCAGGGGCTCGTCCCGCACAGGCGAGTGGATGCCGCTCGATGTCATGGCCAGGACTGGCTCCCTGCCGGTCCTCTCTACCACCGCCGCAACATCCAAGGACCCCTCAGCCGCATCCCCCTCCGTCCGGCCCGCGTCGGGCGCAGTCACTTGGGCTGCCAGTGGTGTGGATTGCACCACTGCCTCGGGTGCCACCATAATGGCATCCGGCTATGGCCCACCCATCGCAGCCACTACCACCTCCGCCTGCATCGATGGGGCCTCGATGGGTGGTGTCACTTTCACCGCGGCCGATGCCACATGCGCCATCGGTAGCTCCGTCCGCCCCATCGCTAGCTGTGCAACGACCTCCGAGGGCCTTCGTTGAGTCCCCTCATCGGCCTGTCCCACCGAGGGCACGGGAACCACCGCGGGCGGCACCTGACCGGCCGACTAGGCAGCAACGCCGGCGGTGCGGCTCCCGCCCAAGACTGGTGTGATGTCAGCCGACGGCTCCCGCCTCACCCAAAGGGCGACGCTCTTCTATGGCACCACCAACAAAGGATTGCGCCACCTCAAGACGCTGCAAGAAAAGAAAAGGCATAAGTCACGCAAAAAACAGAGAAAACAGAGGAGTTGAGGACTTACATTGGCGCTGTTGGGCATTGTATACGTTTTGGGGACGAAACCCCAAGTACCTACTCTGCCTCGTCGGGATGGGGCCATTTTGAGCCCGCCCCCTGCTCCTAGGCAGAGGGGCTCACTTCTCTTGCATCCGAGGGCGCGGTGGTGGAGCCACCCCCTCCATCGGCACCTAGGGTGTGGCGGCGAATCTACCCAACCCTGCAGGCTCATAGGGCATGGCGGCAGATCCACCCACCCCCACTGGCCCTTGAGGCACGACTGTGGGGCCACCCCCTCTGCTGGCACCTCGAGCGTGGTGATAGATCCGCCTGCCCCTACTAGTTCTGACAACGGTCCAACGGTTCGACCCGTCTTCGCTGGCCTCACAGACGCACTTTCCCCTCCATGAAAGGGGAAAGGTCCCAACCCCTGCAAAAGTGAGCGGGCACCTGTTAGCAGGTCCTCGCTCTCTAGGTCACCATGCTTGGTGTCATCAACTACCTCCTCATCATCTTCATCGTCGTTGTCATCATCGTCACTATCCATGTCCTCCCCTCACTCCCGTGCCCGTAGCTTCTGTTGTTTCTTCCTCCTCTCATCCTCCTTCGCCTTCCTCTGCCACTCGACCTCGGCAGCGGTTGGCCACTGAGACGGGTCCTTCAGCAGCGGAGCCAGGTGATCCGTTAGGATGAGTTTCTTCAGCTGGTCCCCCTATTTCAATATCAGCATCAAGAGGTTAGGAGTTCAATTAAAAAGGAGGCACGAGGAAAGAAAACTTACGAAGACGATGTACCCCGGTTTCGGCCACATTGGGGGGTGCCCCAGCATCGGATAACAAACTCGAGGATAGCGTCGGCGTCATCCCATGAAGGCTCCATCGCCTCCTTGATGCGCTGCACTACTTCGAAGGGGGAGAGCGCTCCCTCGGCGAGCGCCGTCCTGTCAAGTGATGCCCTAGGCACCATAATGTGCAGGGGAAGCGCAGCGCCTTATCAGCGGTGCCACCCTCCTAGTATGGTAGTCACCGATAATGCCCGACCCCTTCAGGCCCCTCTCCTTAAGATTCAAAGGGCGGTGAGGTGGTCCCAGATCCTCTTCTTGTCCTTATTCGGGACTCCCCACTTCCTCCACGAGTCTGGGACCTCTTCGATGAGGCACCCGGTGAACTCTGGCAGGAGGACGCCCGCATCATTCTTGATGTAGAACCAATGCGAATGCCACCCCTTGTTGGAGGTCGACAGACGCATTGCCGAATATTCGCCGACCCGGTTGATGAGGAGTTGGATGCTGGCGCATCCCATCGGCGTGTTCAGCTCCTGCTTCTTCTCTCGCTTCTTCAGGAGGGTGATGGCGAAGAAGTACCGCCACAGTCGAAGTGGGGACCGATCGCCAAGAATCCCTCACATATGGTGATAAACGCCACGATGTGCTGGATTCCATTGGGATTGAGGTGCTGCAGCTCCACCTTATAGTAATGCAGCAGTCCCCTAAGGAATTTGTGAGCAAGGGTGGCAAACCCGCGCTCATGAAAGTGAGCGAAGGACACAACATAACCGTCGAGTGACGACAGCACGTCCTCATCACTGGGCAGTCGCCACTCCTCGGTGGCGGTCCACGCGCAGAGAAGACCGCGGTGGACGAGGCCCTCTAGGCGCTGGAGGGTGATATCAGAGCGGCACCATGGCTCCATTGGAAGATTGGGGTGGGTGGATGCGAATTCGACGATGGCTGAGACGCGGATGCAGGGGGCTTAGGCGATTGATGGTAGAGGTTGCAGATGTGAAGGCAAGGAGGCAAAGTACGAAACCCTAGGGGCGAACCCTTTGGTTTTATAGGGGTGACGGATGCAAGGAAACCAACCGTCCGCCTGAATCTCCACGCCTGCCACGATCTACCACAACGTCACGCCGTGGGATATGTGCATGCAATCCCTATCCTTTCCTATGGAAAAATCGCCGGACATTTCGCCTCCCCAGGCAGACCGGGACTCGTTATGAGTAAAAGGAATGTAGATCAATAGCGCATCTACGGCTCGTCTAGGCCTAGGAGTCCAACGGTTGGCCCATCAACAGGTCCCACAGCCGCTCCAAACAACCCTACAAAGGGTGGAAAGAGCTGGGCCCTGCAAATGGCCTGCGCCCAGGCGCGCAAGCGCCACAGGCATATCGGCCCACGATTGAGTCTCAGTAAAGCTTACCCTGGCTGAATCCCCACGAACGGGATGCCGGGACCCCAATCGAACTATCTAGCTAAACAACCATCAAAACTCACGACCGCACCCGCGAGGGGTCTGACCTTGGCAAAAGGGGAATCATCATCCCCAGGGCACGCCGTGGGCGACAAGAAAAAGCCAAGGCCTACAGACTCCTCCCTTTCGATAAAACCTCCGAAGGAGTATTCTACTCCTCCGCGGGCTCGGGGGCTACACCCACTGGGTGCGCTCGCACACACCTGCTGGCAAGTCAAAAAAACCTCCGAAGGAGTATTCTACTCCTCCGCAGGCTCGGGGGCTACACCCGCCGGGTGCGCTCGAGCACACCCGCTGACAAGCCGAAACATCCCCCAGACGATTCTACTCGAATTGCCCGAGGGCTCGGGGGCTACTATCGGGGACCAAAAGTAGGGTACCCGAAGAAGAGGAGTTGATACCCATCAATGCTAATTCATCACAGCGATCAAGAACGCAACTACAATTCCCAGTGGGTCCCGCCTCGTCCAAACAAGGCTGCGGGCTCTGTTTTGTCCGACGTCCGAAGGCAGGCTCCGCCTCGCTCGATGTCTGAGGACAAACTATGTCTCGCCCGACCCCCGAGGGCTGGCTCTGCCTCACTCGACATCTAAGGACTGGCTCCACCTCGCCTGATGTCTAGGGACTAGCTTCGCCTCACCCGATGTCTAAGGGCTTGTTAACACTGGATTTTGGTCAATTCTGGAAGATGACAGGTGGACCCACATGCAGGAAGAAGAGTGTTCGGCAAATAACGCAAGTGGTCGGCTAAATGCTTGTGCGGTCGGTTATTCTGGAAGGCGGTAACTCCATTCGGGAAAGCAGAAGATGGCAAGCAAAGCCGATCGAGAAGATGAAAGTTGTAATAATAAAGGACTCTGAGAGTTTGGGGCAAGGAATCGTAGTTTCCAAGTTTATTTAAAGAGTTCCTTTGTAAATCGTAGTCTTTTAGGACTCGTGTTTCGTCTAGGGTATAAATATTGACCCTCGACCATTGTAATAGGCGTTCACAACCAAATCAATACAACCGGCCCCGTGCCAACTTTCGAGTCCTTTTGTCGTGTCGTCGAGTTCTTCGAGAGGAGTCATCGATCCGTCGACCTCCGTAAGTTCCGACAACCTTGTTATCATGTTTAGTATCATGCGGTGGATTTAGACGTGATGCAAGTAGTCTTGTTTGTTTTCAATGATCGTGCGGCGGATCTTTGCTTGACAATCAAGAAGTCTTTGCTTATACTTTGTTTATGAGTAGATACCGTGCGGCAGGCGTTTGCTCAATATGCTTAGTGGAAGCAAGACAGTTATCGGCTCTATTAGATTACGGCAAAATCTAAATAGATTCATCAAGTTATCCTGTGTGCATGTTTTAAATATTTTATATATTTGTAGCACACTTTTGCCCAATCTAGATTGATATTGTTCGGCCCTCTTCTATGGTTTTATTCGAGCTTCAATGATCATTACTTTCATAATACCTTTGCAAATAGATAACATGCTCGTAATGGCTGAATTATTTTAATCTAGATTGTCACATGTTGTGGGTTCATGTATGTTAATCACGTTTAAGTTTTTGACGAAACTAGGTGTCGTGCGGCAGACGCAGGTTTTAGATTGGCTTAATCGTGTTTATCTACACGTTCCTTCTTCATGGACCCCAACTCGGTTGGATTGCTGAGCTTGGATATGCATTAACGCATAATCAATTTCACTTGTTCAAACATGTCTTCCCATGCATATGCATTCGGCAATCAGATCTTTACGTATGTCCATCCTACGATTAGCGAATGATTTATAAACTTGTTGGCGAATGACTTCCTATAGGCGTATGTCGTTGTAAGTAACCGAGGGCGTATATACGGAATCGCCCGGTCTCACCCGACATGTTCCGGTTTGACATTTAACTGTTTTATCCCTTGTCGCTTTCTTTCGGTCAAACCGACCGCACGTTCCGGATCACGAAGCACCCGGCACCCGATTGAAGCTACGCTTTTAAACTTGTTGTGTGTGCGTGAACGCAAGTCGTCACATTTTGTGTCAACACACTTTTGGCACGCCCAAGGGGACCATCTGCTAGTTCAAGATGGCATCCGAGATCAACAATGATCATGTTCGGATGTAAGCATGGCGTAATTGCGAGATAATTACAAGGATTTAGTGCTACAAGCGTGTGAGCAATACCAACGGAAGTGCTTGATGTCTTTTTCAAAAACAAGAGCAATAAAGTATTTCAAAAGCAGTCAATGCCAAGGGTTCTTCTTCCGCATCAAACCGATTACATCAAGAAGAGGAGGATGCTCGAAAGATGGCAGCCACGGTTTATAAAGCTATGGGAGAAACCATGACAAACCATCACACAGCTTTTTCCGAATACCTTTCGGGCAATCATGATCAGTACTTTTGGCCCAATGGTTGATAAATACTTGAGGAAAATGTTGGACCACTTAGTGGGCGACGCTTTCAATGTTCCAAAGCATCAAGAGAAGCCTGTTGGAAAGGAAGTGGCGTCGCCTTCAAATATAGGTGGATTGACTCACACTGAAAAGCAATCACATCCCACTTATGGCCAGATGACATTTGGTACCACAGAGAAGTGCCACTTTCAAATTATAGAGTTTCTCCGGCATCAAATAGATTACGAAGAAGAATATGTATGGAGATGGATATCAAGAATTTACTGATTACGATTACTATCAATGCCGTGCCAAACCTGGGGTATAGAAGTGTTTCGTGGATTGCCTTACGGAGTGCAAGTACAAGGAAACCAGGATCCGTGTATTGATGTTTTGATGCACAGGATGGCTGATATGATCTGAGAAATCGGTTTGGCTTGAAGCCAAAGAATCAATCCTATTCATACAAATCTCCTTATCCGCAATGGTACAACAGAGTGGCATTGCCTCCAAGGGTGAAGCCTCCAGCAGATTTGACCAAGTTTTACGGTCAAGATGATACTAGTACCATAGAGCACATCGATTGGTACTTAATGCGACTTGGAGAAGCCGCTTTTATGAAGCATGGAGGATTCGATATTTTCCTTTGTCTCTTACAGGACCGGCTTTCACATGGTTCACGCCTCTACTGGCTCATTCCATTGGTACGTGGGCGAACTAGAGCGTAAGTTTCATTCATATTTCTATCTGGTACCAATGAGAAGAAATTGGTTGATCTCATGAGTCCGAGGATGAGAACAAATGAAACACCATTGGAGTATCTTCGCAGATTTAGGGAGACCAAGAATATGTGTTATTCTCTAAATTTACCGGATGATCAACTACCCGGAATTGCTATAGTAGGAATGTTGCCAAATATCGGGGAGAAGTTGTTCGGTTTAGAGTTTGATGATCTTGGTCAACTTGCACAAATTTAGCGACTATGAGTAATCAAGCCCAAGGGTTCGGGAGAGATAATCGCTTTCGGAAGAACAATGCCACTAATGAGGTGTATCGGGGCTTTACGGATGAAGCGGTAGTATATTGATGAAGATGAGATAGTCTGCAAATGAGTTAAATTGGGACAAGGAACCCACTCAAGTTAGTCAACGCTGGTTGAAACAACAAAAGGGAACCTATGATTTTGATGTTACTAAAGCGATGCAGACTTTTTGCATTGTTGATAAAGGAAGGACGCATCAAGTTACCGAAGGACATCCTATGTTACGTCACGAAGGAGTGAAAGACAAAAATATTGTGGCTTTCATAACACTAATTCTCATTCTATTAATGATTGCCGAGTGTTCGAATGCGAATCCGTAAAGCTATCCAAGAGGGACATTTGAGGTTTGATGGCAAGATGAAAATTGATGATCAGCCTTTTCCATAAAATATGATTTCTTTCTCTGTGAATGTGGTATCTCGCCAATGATCTCAAAGGTAAAGGCAAGGTGAAAGTGTTGACTTGATAGAGCAAAGGAGAGTGGTGTCTTTGTTGACCCGGATCGGCAAATCACCGATGAGAGAGTCTGCAGACATCGAGTTCGGTTTCGAGAATAGCCGAACCGAGAAAGGTCAAACTTCCAAATCGAGAGTTACATCACGTATTTTGCTAAACAAGTGGCGAGAGAGAACAAGAGAAGGAATACTGTAAGAAACAATGGTTTATGGAAGAATGCCGGGAGGTATGAGGAAGAAGTATACCAAAGGGAGCAAGAAGAATACATGACGGAACAGAGCAATCTCATTGGGGTTGTTCGTTCTTTAGGCATTGTTGGAATGAAGGTTTGAGGTTGCTGCAAGAAATAATTGTCCGAGTGTAGTGCTCAAGATTACTCGAGTATAGGCAATCTCGAGTCAACCGCCGTCCCCGTCTATGAAAGACTTGGAACGAAGATTCCTCAAGATGATCGGTAGCTTAAAAATAGGTGGCTTTGAGAATCAAAAAGGAAAAGAGTTGCGTGTTCAGGTTGGATTCATGATAGAGTGCATAATGAAGAAGTCGACTTTTTGTAAATCATTATGGCAAAAGGACAAGTGGTGTCCTCGGTGCCTAAGGAAAAGCCGGAAAAGAAGAGTACAACGATTGAGGAATAGGGAGTTGGAACAAGAAGTTGCCAAACAAAGCAAATTTGGCGTCCTAAAAAGAAGCCCTGATGGATGTGGTCCTTCGGCTAATGCTTGCATGGCTTTCTTCCTCCCATCGAGTTTATAGCTCCACGAAAGCCAAGATTTCCAAGAAGAGGTGTACTCGATTTTGATGAAAGTGAATGTCGAGGATTTGATGGCTCAAACTTGTATTAACACAAAGAAATCGTTTTGATAAACCAATCAAGAATCGTCACTTGAGGCCACTCTATTTAAAGGGATATGTCAATGGCAAGCCTTTAACTAAGATGTTTGTCGATGGAGGGCTGCTATCAATATCATGCCTTATACTACCTTCAGAAACTTGGGATGACTAATGAAGAATTACTGAAAACCGACATGGTGCTTAGGGATTTTGTTTGGCAATCCTTCCGATACCCGAGGTGCTATCCATGTCGAAATGACTATTGGGTCAAAAACTCGATTACTACCTTTTTGTCATTGATGGCAAGGGGGCATATAGTCTACTCTTGGGCGAGATTGGATCCATGCTAATTGTTGCATTCCTTCAACTATGCATCAAATTCTCATTCAATGGATTGGAGATGATGTTGAAGTTGTACATCTTGATAATTCTGTAAGTGTTGCGCCACGGAATCTACCTATTGGGAATATGAGGCGTCGATTGTTTCTCCGGAAAAGTGTGGAAAGAAGGTCCCGTAAATGTTTTTAGCGAAGGCCAACAAACCGATCCAAGCGATCGGCTCTCATAGCAATTTTAATGGGAAATCCGTCGATGGCAACAAAAAGGAAAGTTGGGGCGTGGTTTTATGTCAAATTTGATAAGTTGGAGGAAATCAATGTTGGTGATGGTTCTAAGCCAAGGCCGATGTATATTAGTGCAAAGTTAGACCCGAATATAAGTCAAAGTTGATAGATTTGTTGAAAGAGTTTAAAGACTGCTTTTGCTTGGGATTACACGGAAATGCCCGGATTGGATCGTTCCATTGTTGAGCATCGATTACCCATTAAACACAGGTTTCGTCATTATAAACAACCTCCAAGGAAGATATACAAAGAGGAGGTATTGGCCGATGTGAAGAAGGAGGTTGAAAGGTTAATAGAAGCAAACTTTATTCGACCATGCAAGTATGCGAGTGGATTTCAAATATAGTACCCGGTATATAAGAAAAATGGAAAAATGAGAGTTTGCATAGATTTTAGAAATCTTAATAAGGCTACTCCATGGATGGTTACCTAATGCCGATTCTTGCCGATTTCTTTGGTAGATGCGGCAAAGAAAGTTATGAAGTCATTAGTTTTATGGATGGTAATGCTTTGGCTATAACCAAATTTTTATGGCAATAGAAGATATTTCAAAAAACGACTTTCGATGTCCTGGTCATATTGGTTTGTTCGAATGGATAGTCATGACGTTTGGGTTAAAGAATGCTGGTGCAACTTATCAGAGAGCTATGAATTATATTTTTCACGAGTTGATCGGCAAGATTGTAGAAATCTACATCGATGATGTAGTAGTCAAGTCTAGAAATCATGAAAGACATTTAGCCGATTTAAGAAAGACTCTGGAGTGCACAAGAAAGCATGGATTGAAGATGAATCCAAACAAATGTGCCTTTGGAGTTTCGGCTGGTGAGTTTTTGGGATTTTTAGTTCATAAAGGAGGAATTGAAGTTGGGAAAAAGAGCATGGAAGCAATAGACAAAGTTGTGCCGCCAACTAATCTCACAGAATTGCAATCATTGTTAGGCAAAATCAACTTTGTAAGAAGATTCATATCCAATTTATCAGAAAGAGTTTTACCCTTTTCCCCTTTATTGAAGCTCAAGAAAGATCAAAAATTTGTATGGGGTGACATACAACAAAAGGCTTTTGATGAGATCAAACAATATATGAAAGCACCACCTGTGCTGGTACCTCCACAACTTGAAAAGCCTTTTAAGTTGTATGTGGCGGCCGATAGCCTAACGATAGGATCGGCCCTTATGCAAGAGTTTGAAGGAAAAGAAAGAGTCATAGCTTATTTTAGCGAAAAGTCATTAGACCCGGAAACAAGGTATTCGACTCTGAGAAACTTTGCTTGTGTGTGTATTACTCTGTGCCAAATCACGGCACTATTTGTTGAATTCAATGTGTGGTGGTTTCTAGTTTTGATGTAATCAAACATATGTTATCAATGCCGATTTTGAATGGAAGAATTGGCAAATGGATTTTAGCATTGTCGAATTTAATTTGAGGTATGAATCGGCAAAAGGCGGTAAAGGGTCAAATTATTGCTGATTTTATTACCCAACATCGGGATCTTTCATTTGAGGCGATAAACATTGTGCCTTGGGCCTTGTTCTTCGATGGGTCATCTTGCAACAAAGGTGGTGGTGCTGGTATTCTTTTGATTTCCCCACAAGGAAAAGCTTTTGAGTATCACAATTCCTATTGAATTTCATGTTACTAACAATCAAGCGAGTATGAAGCATTGCTTAGAGGGCTTGACTTCTTATAGAAGTAAAGGCCGTTCTTTGTTGAAATCTTTGGGGATTACGAGTTGGTGATTAATCAACCGAATGGTCGATGGTGAATGCAAGAATAATGTGTTGAGAGAATATTATGAGGAATGTAGAGAACTTTTGAAGAATTTTCTGATAGTAACCTTGCATCATATCCCTAGAGAGTACAATGAAGAAGCAAATAAGTTAGCTCAAGCTGCTTCTGGATATCGAGAGAATCGGGAAGTTTTTACTATAGAGGAAGATGTTTTAAATACTGATCCAGTAGATGGTGATTGGAGATACGAAGTTACCAATTATCTGAAAAATCCATCTCAAAGGGTTTCCCGAAAACTTAGGTACAAAGCTCTCAAGTTTGTGTTTCTTGATGATCAGTTATATTACAAGTCCATCGGTGGAGTATTGCTCAAATGCTTGAGTCAGGAAGAGGCCAAGAAAGTGATGTATGAAGTTCACGAAGGGTTGTGTGGTGCACATCAGTCAGCTTATCGGATGAAGTGGATAATTAGGAGAACTGGTTATTTTTGGCCAACTATGTTGGAAGATTGTTTTGAATATTACAAAGGGTGTCACAATTGTCAGAAATTCGGCAATATTCAAAAAGTTCCAGCGTCTGCTATGAATCCTATAATCAAGCCTTGGCCGTTCAGAGGATGGGGAATAGATTTAATTGGTCAGATCAATCCTCCTTCTAGTAAGGGACACAAATTTGTACTTTTGGCCACGGATTATTTCACCAAGTGGGTTGAGGCTATCCCTTTGAAGAAAGTAACGTCAGAAAATATGATCAGTTTTGTTAAGGAACATATAGTTCACAGATTTGGGATTCCTCAGACTATAACAACTGATCAGGGGACTCAATTTACTTCTTCAGAATTTTGTGACTTTGCCAAAAGTATGGGGATTAAGTTATGTAATTCTTCTCCTTATTATGCACAAGCTAATGGTCGTGAGTGAAGCATCAAATAAGATTATGATTAAAATTATCCGAGAAGAAGATTGATGAAAAACCAAGGAAATGGCACTTGGTTCTTAATGAAGCAATCGTGGGCTTACCGAATGGCTTGTCATGGATCCACTCAAACGTCTCCCTATGAACTGGTTTATGGGCATCATGTTTATACTACCATGGGAGTTACGGTTAGATTCAAAGCGAATTGTGTTCTGAAAAGAATTGGCAAAAGAAGATTATAAGAGTCGATGATGGATGAATTGGAAGATTTACATTTGATTCGTCTCAAGGCATTGGAAAATATTGAGAAAAATAAAATACGCGTTGCCGGTATTATAACAAAAGGTTAGGTGAAACAATTAGCGAGAAGGAGATTTGGTTTGGAAAAGCTGTATTGCCGGTTGGGACAAAAGATAGAGCGTTAAGCAAATGGTCTCCAAATTGGGAAGGTCCTTTCCGAATTGTAGAATGTGTGCCCGGCAATGCATACATATTAAAGACTTTATTCGAGAAGAGTTTACGAGAGCTATTAATGGAAGATTTCTTAAGAAATACTACCCAAAGTTGAGGTTGGTTCAGTAAATATAGATCGAAAAAAACCGATGAAGAAGAAAAATCGTCTTTGGCCTAGAAGATTGGATACATGACTAAAAATAGCCGATATTGTTCATATCGCCTTTAGCCTAAAAATCGAGATACTGAGATTGGAAATAGCCGATATCGTATATATAGCCTTTAGCACAAAAATAGCCGATGCGATTTGCATCGCCTCTAGCACAAGAATGTTTATCCAAAAGCGGGTTGTTTTCGCATTTTTCTGATAATCGCAAGTGGGATTTTACCGAAAAGAATCAAAGAAGTAAATATCATTCCAAAGGATGAGATTATTTATAAAAGTTCGTCCTAATACAAACTACTCCTCAAATAACTTATTGAGGACGGATTGAGGGTTTGTGATTTCGGCAAGGGGCGGCAAACATGATCGTCATAGGCCTCCGGGCGCTCTTGATGTCGCCGACTTCGTCCCAAGCGTCCTCCAACAAAACCAATCGGGCCGGGAGGAGTAGTCCTCGTTGGTTTGGGAGGTCATTGCCGCCAGCCCGAGAGAAGCGCCGAGGTGCACACCTTGGGTGACGGCCTGATCAATGCGGCCGTCCACAGCACCAAGGCGTGCCTCGGATGTCTTCCCCTGAGCATTCACCTTGTCGGCAATCTTGTTCGCCGCCGTCTTCAAGCGGTCATTTTCATGGAAAGAGCTGGGCATGAAAGAAAAATGAGTCGGCAAGCAAAGGAAGTCGGGATGATAAAATTAAATGAAGATATCAAACCAGTGATGGCGTCGCAGAATTGTTTCCGCTGATCCTCCCATTCGGCTTGATCGATGCCGAACTTCTTGGAGACTTCGCCTAGCTCCTCCCGGGCTTCATCCCTCTCCTGGCGAAACTTAAGCGCTTCCTCGTGGGAGTATGGGTGGTATGCATCTGCTTGCTCTGCTGAACCCCAAGGGTTGGAATGGTAAGAGCTTGAGGAGTCGGGAGACCCGGAGGAGCCGGAAGATGGAGTTCCTGTTGAGCCGCCGACACCGGAGGGAGGAGATGGTATTGACTGGAGCTGATGACTCTTATCCTGATGAATGGGGAGGGAGAAATCGGAATTAAGAGATGAACGAGGAAATTACAAAGGGGGCAAAGAACCGAATCATACCCACGACGCCGGCAGCGCGATGCTCTGCTTCCTTCACCTCTTCGTCGGCGGGGCGCGCCACCACGGTTGCCGCATTGTTATTCATTTGCTTTGACGGAGGTTAGGGTTTCTTTCTAGAATGAATCGACGAAGGAAGTGGAAGAGACGGATGTGAGAACGCTGAGGCAAAGATAGTGATGAAGGCCAATGGGAGGAGCTATTTATAAGCCGAAGCGAAAGATCGTGGCGAATTCCACGGGGTTGTGGGACGAGAATCCCGAACGGCGGAGTGGGTTTTCTCCCTTTTGATGGACCGTTCTTTGGACCGGGCCAGTCCGAGTTAAGTCGAACGTCGCTTGAAATATCTCCATGATTTATTGAGCCAACGTTGTTCGGCTATACCCTCACAAAGGTTTGGATTGGATTCGCTCGGTTATCGGAAGAATGGAGACAATCGGCTACATTCTAATCGAGTAATTTAAGGGAAGATGGCGATTGCTTTTTTCCGAACGGATGAAAATAAGTGGACATAAAGTTGTTTAATCAAGGAAAAAGGGTATCACACTTAAAGTTTATTACAAGCCTAATGTCTCTTTGGTTCGAAGATGATTGATCGCTTCTATGGCCTCGGTCCTGATTCGGCTAACATTATCTAGCACTTTGTGATCTTCATCTTCAGAACTCTGGATACTGGATAACTTGTTTTTGATCTGCTGGTCTTCTTTGATGGTCGAAGCTATTTTTAGTGAAGTTGCTTCTATGTTCTTGGCCAGATTGGTTATATGGGCCCTGTGAGACTGAATTTTGGCATTCAGTTCGGCTAGTTGAGCTTCAAGTCTGATTTTTTCATCCTCCATGGATCTCAGTTCAGGCTCCAAGGTTGCTAAAGAATTTCTCGTAGTCTGGATATGAGAGTGAAGATCTTTAATCTCCGCTTTTTCAAAGATCTATCCTTCGCAGAGCGGCCCTCGAAGATATGTTCTTGGTTGCCCTTTTCACCATAGCAAAGTGATCATCAAGATGGGCTCGCAGATTCTAGGGGAGCTTTGAGAGCGTAAGGGATATCTTGATCAATGAGTTCAAGGAGGTCTTTTATCCGGGTCCGCATTCGAACCCGGACTAATGGTATCCTTATTCAAGAGAATAATCACTTCTTTTAGCCGAGCTTTGATTCTCCAAAGACAAAGTTTGATGAGAAGTGATCTCTTCACCTTTCTCAATAATGTAGTCCTCAATAGAGAAGGAGAATAACGGTGGTCGGTTTAGTGATGTTCTTCTAAACAAAGAGAAAGAAAGAAGGTGTTAGCCGATTGGGTAATTTTGCTAAAAATATAGTATGAGACAAGGCGTTACTGTTGGGTGATTGGTCATCGGGATGAGTTATACCGCTTGCTTTGGAGGACTTGATTAAAGGTTCGGAGGAGACGGATCTCGAGATTGATCAGGAGAAGTTTCCTTGCCGCTTCATCTAAGATCTCATCTATTTTCATAGAAAGTAAGTGATAATGAGCATAAGAGATAGATGTTGTTAAAGAGAAAGGAGAGGAGAATTGGTTGAGCAATGTTACCTATAGTCTCATCAGGTTTATGAGCCTTTGAACCTTCACTTCATGGGTCTCTCAAATTTCGCTATCATGAATTTCTTCATCTTCATGAGAGACTTGGGGTTGGTTCTACAAGCGCCGAGGTATTACCCGATATGGAATTTCGACTTGTGGGCTGCGATGGAAGGAATGAATGTAGAGATAGTCGAGCTTCTCGCCAAATGAAATGGTTGACTGAGAAGAAAAAAGAAGGTTCATGCCTTAAGGGATAATCTGCTTTCTTGGTCCTTGGTTTCTTGGGTAAGAGAAAACTTTCGTGTTTTCCTTTTGCTTTTTCCTCTGGAAGATGCAAAGAATTAATGTAACAGGAGTTCTTATGAGTGCCTTTAGAGGTGCTTTGAATCCAAAGTTGCGAAGTTTTCATGAATTCCTTTAAGTTTGGAGCATCAAACCCCGGAAAGGTTTGGGACCAAATGGGATAATCTTGAATTGCTTTGGCAAGGAAGTAAACTCAAGATCCTGTGCATAACCGATGTTAAAATAAGAAGTGGATTCAAGAATAAGAAATGATGGGCATAATGAAATTACCTCACCGTCGGAAGCAAAATCGGGTTGCAAGTTTTTGCATAAAGAATGAACTGCTATATTGAAGATATGAGCATGCCATTCTTGCCACCAAGAGACAAAGAGGGATGAGCAAGATCTATTAGCCCAAATGGAGATGGTTCATATATTGGTAATTCCCATCCTAATTCAAAGACCTTCTTGGCTTCCATTCCTTCATTATTGCTTCCCTTGATTTTATGATTGTTGAGAAGAGGAATTTTGAAAGCGCTTGGCGCATCCTAATTGTCTGGCTACCATGTTGGGATAATAGAACTCATAGGTGGATTGTACTAATCTCCCATGATGAAATTCGGTTGGCAAAGTGCAAGGTTTGATAAAGGAGTTGAAAATCTCGTGGATTCTTGGCCCGAACAACCAATTTCATAGCTAAACTTGCAGGGCAAAGTCGATCTTCATTTTCCCCAGTAAGGAAACCAGAGCACATTGCGAATCCTTTGAAAAATAGCTTGAAGAGGTGACCAATGTCTATATCAATGCTTATAGATGCTTTCTTTGCTTCCCCATAAGTCTCGACAAGCTTTAACCTTTCTTTGTCTTGCCTTGACATAGTTAATCGAGGGAAGCTTAGGTTGAAGAGGCTCACAGGGTTATCTCGATGCATATATAGTTGGAGCCACATTTGAATTAGCCACCGAGGGCCGTTCACACAAGAAATTTCTCCACCTTGGCACATCTCGAAGGGTGATCTGATGCATCATATGATAAGCGCACCCTAAAAGATATTTGCCTAATGGGATCTGGGTGCTCTGCAGCTAAAGTCTTCAGCCATTACCATGTGATTCGTGGTTGGTTCATTGGATTTTCCACAAAAATGAATCAGATAGCCACATATTCATGAAAGCTTTCAACTCTTTGTCGAGAGGCGGCGCCAGATGCATTCATGTAATTACAAATATGTTTGACCCATCCACATCCGTAACTAACGGCTCTTTGATTACTCTTGCTCTTGTACTTATAAGGATATACCGGCAATGACACATTCAAACCAGGTCATCATGTATACGTCGGCTAGAGTGATGGTCATAATACCATGGTCAAGATAAAGGCATTGGTAGCGTCGGACCAAAAATGAGAAGTCGCTATCGGAAGGAGTCATTCTGGGTGTCTCTGCTAAAGATAATTCCAGACAATGACTGATGTCCTGACTTTCCCAGTGGCTGCTGCTTTTTCTCCAGCATTCTCCTGTACCAGTTACGCCATCCGGTGATTGGGGGAAATGGTCAATTCTTGAACGTGTTTGGCCATCGGTTTGGTGAGGTAATTCCAGACTTGAAAGGAATTCTTTGAGTTTCCTTCTCAATGATTTCAGAAGGGTCAGGGTTTCCCATTGGGCCAAGGAAATAGGAGTCGGGGTTGGCAGCGTAAGGGATCAAAATCGGCTCTTGTACTCCTTTAGAAGATGATTGAAATCGAGGGGAATAAGTCAAAAGAGGAGCGGAAGGATGGGATGAAAGTTGCGAATATAAATAAAGTTTACCTCTGGGATTTCATCCTCAGGTCGCCATTGAAGATTTAGAGGAGGTTCGAAGTTATTGAAAAGATTGAAATTTTGGGCAGCGTGGTGCGGTTTTGAACGGTGATGACCTAGGAGGATGAAAGAGCTTGTGGTCAATTTCGAATAAAACAACTTTTATCCCGAAATTGAGGGGCATGTGTTAACACTTTGGATTTTGGTCAATTTGAAGATGACAGGTGGACCCACATGCGGGAAGAAGAGTGTTCGCAAATAACGCAAGTGGTCGGCTAAATGCTTGTGCGGTCGGTTATTCTCGAAGGCGGTAACTCCATTCGGGAAAGCGTAAGATGGCAAGCAAAGCCGATCGAGAAGATGAAAGTTGTAATAATAAAGGACTCGAGAGTTTGGGGCAAGGAATCGTAGTTTCCAAGTTTATTTAAAGAGTTCCTTTGTAAATCGTAGTCTTTTAGGACTCGTGTTTCGTCTAGGGTATAAATATTGACCCTCGACCATTGTAATAGGCGTTCACAACCAAATCAATACAACCGCCCCGTGCCAACTTTCGAGTCCTTTTGTCGTGTCGTCCGAGTTCTTCGAGAGGAGTCATCGATCCGTCGACCTCCGTAAGTTCCGACAACCTTGTTATCATGTTTAGTATCATGCGGTGGATTTAGACGTGATGCAAGTAGTCTTGTTTGTTTTCAATGATCGTATGCGGCGGATCTTTGCTTGACAATCAAGAAGTCTTTGCTTATACTTTGTTTATGAGTAGATACCGTATGCGGCGAAGCGTTTGCTCAATATGCTTAGTGGAAGCAAGATGCAGTTATCGGCTCTATTAGATTACGGCAAAATCTAAATAGATTCATCAAGTTATCCTGTGTTGCATGTTTTAAATATTTTATATATTTGTAGCACACTTTTGCCCAATCTAGATTGATATTGTTCGCCCTCTTCTATGGTTTTATTCGAGCTTCAATGATCATTACTTTCATAATACCTTTGCAAATAGATAACATGCTCGTAATGGCTGAATTATTTTAATCTAGATTGTCACATGTTGTGGGTTCATGTATGTTAATCACGTTTAAGTTTTTGACGAAACTAGGTGTCATCGCGCGCATTTGTGTTTTAGATTGGCTTAATCGTGTTTATCTACACGCCCTTCTTCATGGACCCCAACTCGGTTGGATTGTTTGAGCTTGGATATGCATTAACGCATAATCAATTTCACTTGTTCAAACATGTCTTCCCATGCATATGCATTCGGCAATCGATCTTTACGTATGTCCATCCTACGATTAGCCAATGATTTATAAACTTGTTGGCGCATGCTTCCTATAGTCGTATGTCGCTGTAAAGTGGCTTCGTGGTCGTATATACGAACAGCTATGCGGTCTCACCCGACATGTTCCGGTTTGACATTTAACTGTTTTATCCCTTGTCGGGCTTTTCGTGTCAAACCGACCGCACGTTCGGATCACGAAGCACCCGGGCACCCGATTGAAGCTACGCTTTTAAACTTCTTTGTGTAAAGCGCACAAAAGGCGTCACATTTTGTGTCAACAGGGCTGGCTCCGCGTCGCCCGACGTCTGAGGGCTAGCTTCGCCTCGCCCGACATCTGTGTGCTTGCTCCTTCATAATTATGCGCGTAGATAAGGCAAGGCACTCAAGTCAATCGCAATACCGAGGACCATACCCTGCATGCCTGCAGGAAAGTACCGTCAGGATGTGACAAGACGGGCACTTTAAGCCCTTCCAGGCATGTCAAAGCCTGAATAGTGTTGTAGGCGCTGACATTTGTTTTACAGTGTTGTGGGCGCCGCAATTTACCCTCGGGCACGGATCCTGACGAAAGCTCACAACAACCACTATGGTCTAGGAGGAAACTCGCATCACCTACAGTAACAGACGTGTGGTCTCTGCACTGTCTGCTCTCTGTATGGCCGTGGATCAGCACCCTGGTCCGCCGCGCCGCCCACCGGGGCGGGATGGGACGTGATAACTTGCTGACCACGCCAGGACATGACAGGATTAGCGGACATGCTCCCAGCACGGGGCTATCCCTGGCACTGCCTACCATGTCAACGAGGCTCACACAGAGTAAAAGGAATACCCGGTATCTTTGAAGGACCTCCTTTGCCTTTGGTTTTTCTTCTTTCTCCCATCTGTAATCCCTGCTCTCCCTTGGCCTATAAAAGGGACAACAGGGCACCCCACTAAGGGATCGATTCATCACACCATGCATCACATCACACATAGTTGAGCAGCGATCAAAGCTCTCAGCACCTGTTCGACCTCCCCATCGGAGACTTGGGACCTTTCCCTCTCTCACCCGTTTATAACCACTACTATGAACTTTTTGGTGCCAATAACACGAGCAGCAACCACGAACTACACATAGAGACATTCTGTCCGAACTAGTATAAACCTTGTGTCATTTTAGATACCATCTGGGTCAGACGCGCAATAACACAAATTTACTCGTTGGTTTTTGCTTGAAACACCGACAGAGTGTCACATCCACGATCTACCACATGACCTAGAATATAGGGTGTATCCGTAGGTAAACAATGTATAAGCACCACGCTTACACAATGTCAACCACTCACCCCGTATACACCAGAGCGAGAGCTATACGAACTTATGCATAAACATAATGATAAACTAGCTATACTAAGTATATAATCAAATTAGACGATGAACATTATGACTAAGAACATGAATATTGTGAATACCAATGTTATCATAGCAATTGTAGCAAACATATAAAAGTAATGGAGATATAAAAGAGAGGGGATACAAAAATTATACCAAACCACACTCTTGACACGATCGGGAATCCAAGCGAAGCCTGCTTGCCTTCCTCTAGACCTAACCTAACTAGCTATGTCCTAGAATAATGTGGAGCTCTAAGAATGATTAGGGTTTTTGTCTTCTCAAATGACTTATGCCTCAGGGGGGCAGGGGCTGGTATATATAGGCTAGAGTGTCAATCCTGAGCCCTCGGATAAAACTGACTTGAATAAACAGCTATAGATGCAATCTAGAAGGCGGTGGAGAACCGACATAGCAATGGGGGCTGACAAGTGGGCCCTAGGGGCCGATTGGCCTATAGGTGGGGCCATGCTTCGGTGTGGAGTCTTCTAGAACCTTCTAGAATCTCTGTTCCGTTTCCTGTGGAATATCGTGATTAAATCTGACATCTAGGTACACCTTGACGGTTTTCCTGGATAAACCCTACAGAAAATACAGATTCACCAAAACTTATGGAATTTGTTAGTTTAAACCTCTAGACCTTCATTGGTGATTATATTTATGCCCTTATACATGTTATACTTACGGTTTATAATGGTTGTTAACTACCATCAATAAACTCCCCCAAGCTTAACCTTTGCTAGTCCCTTAGCAAAGCTAAACTCAATAAATAGATCAGGAGTTGCGTCGATGCTTTCACTCCTCAAAAGTACACATGAGTTCAAACAAGAATTCTCCTCTGGAATTAGAATGGACCGATCTGACTTTCAAACTTACCTATATTACCTTCAACCATGGGGCTTCTTAGCTTTCACTTGGGTCTTGAGCAAATGAAAGACAGAATGATCAAGTCAAGCACTATGTCTCAAGTTCTTTGCTTAACCATTATTCCGGAGTTTTTTATAAGTTTTTCAAAATAAAACTCAGGGCTTCCATTGTATGATACTCTCAAGTGTTTCAATATATGTGGTATTTGTGGATCCTCACTAAGGCAATAGTGATGTTATGCCCTTTCTCTTCCTATAACTAAGGCTTATGTGAAGCTCATAGGAGTGGAGAAAGCATAAAAGAGCATACTTGCAATACATATATTATAAAGTCAAACCTCGGATCCAAAGAGAGTTGAGTCATAGAATCAAATCAAGATGTGCAAGTGTGTGAATGTATGGTGGATATATATGGTGGCTAACCTATTTCTACTATGCTCCTTGAAAATATATCTCTCTTTTAAAATTGGAAACACCTTTGCAAGAAAATATGGGCTATCTTATTTATCTCTCCTTTTCTTTTCCCTTTTTTTAGGCGGGCATCTGAGTACCCATTGTTTTAAATATCTTAGACACTTGTCTATTTCTTTTATCTCTTTTTTTTATGAATAACTTTTGCATAGCCCCATGCTTCTTTTCTGCAACAAAACTTTTGAGAGATGGTAACAAGAACTTGGAGCATTTATTTAGTGGAAATCCTATCAAGAATGTTTTTGGTGTTTTCTCCAGTGTAGGAGTTAAATATTTTTGGGTGAATCTAGATGGAAGGCATATTTTTGCACCTACCCCTAGTGTAGGAGTAGTGCATATGTGGGTGGTGTGTACGTGATCTTAATTTTAAGAGCATGACAAACCTCTCATAAGGGTCAACAAAGCTTGACTAAACTCAATGCAAAACAAGCAGCATATATGAGCAAGTTTTTCTAATCTAAATAACATATATGGCTTTGGTAGAAATTCAGGCTTTGTCATACAGGAGCTCATCATGAAATATTTTTATGTTTTTCAAAGGATAAGTCTCCAGAACTTTAGTATCACTTGAAAAAAAATAAACAGTAGCTTAAATCTTCTCATATCATATCCGTCAATTACCTAGACTTAGATCAAGCATATGCTACCCACGAGTTTCAAGTTCAGAGTAAATTTTTATATCAAAACAGTTGAATCCAAAACTCAGAAGAATTCAAGGCTAAAAACTAGGTACTTCAAAGGAATTACAACAGAGCAACTATTCATCATTTTCATTCAAGAGATTACTTTCAGAGTCCTTTTATTTATTCAGCTCTTAAAAATAAACTTAAAACTAGACACACACTTTTTATTTTGTTTTTCATATTTTTAGATCTCACCATACTAACATATATATATATTTCTAACACAAAGAAAAAAAATTTATTTTGCTTTTAGTTATGCATCTTTTTTTCTTTTTAACTACTATATATAGCAAACTTAGAAATAGTAAAATAAAAGGGAAAGAAATACTTAGCTAAATACATGGGGTGCCTTTTCCCCAAGCTGGATGTTGGCGTGGTCGAATGTTGAAGTTGAGTGATCCTTTTTAGAGCAGATTTGCCAGCGGATGTCCCTCTCGTCCTGGGATGGAATGAGATGAAGACAACCGGGTGAACTTGCTCTTGATCTTGGCGCATCATCCTGCAAAATACCAACAAGAATACCAAAACTCATGAAACGGATTAGGATAAAGGGTTAGCAGTTAGCCGTCCTGAGATTAGTTGTTCTTGAGGTTTAGAAATATTTCTATTTTGGCATATTTTTAACAGGATGTTTATCTAATATATTTTTGGTTTTTCTTATTTATGATATGCAGAATAGAAAAAATGATATATATATGCATGGTATTTTTATTTTTTATGCCACCACAGTGAATATTTCCATGGGTATTCACACCGTAGATTTATTTACATGGGGCTTAGGATTTATAATGCAACGATGAAATGCAGTCAAGAAACTTTTTATCTTTCTTTTATTGGCATAATATAAATGCAGGAAAGTAAATATGCTAAAAGGAATTCATGCAATGCTAGAAAATAAATATGGATAACTACTGATATTACCTCCTGGCGAGGGTTCAGAATTTTAAGTCCTCCAAACAAGACTTCTCTCCTATCTTGTTTATTTCTTGGGTGCATCTGTCGGTCCCGGAGATGGAGACCTTGATGGCTGCACCTCTTGTGATGGTGGTTCTGATGATGTCACTTTTTCCTTCCACACCTGCTTCGTCTGTGGATTAGTCTTAGGCGGAGTAGAACTATCTTTCACAACTTCTTTAGGTTCTTCATCTTCTTCCTATTCATTCTTTGGGAGTTGATTCTTTTGGTTTCAGGATGATCGATGTCTCCTCCTAGAGCAGGACTTCTTTGGCTACTCATAAGTGGTATAACTATTGAAATAACATCATACCTTTTCTCCAGGGAATTGGAAGTGGACTTGTCCAGATCCGACGTAGATGATTGCGTTGGTGGTATTAAGGAACGGTCTTCCCAAGATGATGGGTGTATCATCTTCTTCTTCACCCATGTCTAGAACCATAAAGTCGGCAGGGGCATAGTGATTATGTATTCTTACCATGACATCTTTCGCTATTCCCTCCGAAAATCAAATTGATTGGTCCGCCATCTACAATTGCATATATGTAGGGAATAAAGGTTCATCACCAAATAAATATTCATATTGGATATTATGTTGACACTCGATCCAAAGTCACAGAAGGTTTTATGGAAAATTCTTTGTCCAATGGTACACTCGATCGTTGGTACGCCTGGATCATCCTTCTTAGCAAGGAATGGTAAAGCGAGGAGGTGGTTGTACTCTGATCGGAGTGTGTTGATCATGTTGACTGATTCTTCTTGTGGATGCCTGACCTTGTTCTTCCTCCTTCTCCTGTTCTTCTTCTTCTTGGTCACTGTTGTCTCTTTGGACGGGTACGGCGTCTGTGGATGTCTAGGAGATTGTAGGATGCAGTTCTTGAAAGAAAACTTCTCCATTTTATCCTTGATTATGAAGCAGATCTTGGCATTGTCCGCATAGATGATGGCTTTTACGGTGCTTAGGAAAGGTCAGCCCAAGATAATGGGTGCCCTTACATCTCCACCTGTTTCAAAACCACAAAATCTATAGGAACATATGATTGTCCCACTCAAACAATGGTGTCTTTAAGAACTCCCTTAGGGTAGCAGAGTGACTGATCTGCAAGTTGCAAACGCATGTTTGTATACAACAAAGTATCTCCATTAATTAGATCATAAATTACCTTAGGCATAATGTTGACACTTGCTCTGAAGTCACAGACAACTTCTTGGAAAATGTGAGGTCCAATGGCGATGGGAATGACAGGTCTCCCTGGATCGCTCTTCTTTTTCGGCAAGATATAATCTATCCACCTTCCCGTCGATGGTTGTATACAGTAGTATGTTGTATTATGAATATCGACAAGATTTGTAGTTTCTAGATCTTCTAGTTGCACTAGAATCTTACCTTTGTCGGTCGGAGGAACAGCAGTGGCCAGCTAAGCTATTTGTGATTCTATCATTTTATTGAAGCTATGCTTGTTTTTAATGGTAGAGGAGAAGCTATCTATTCTATTATTTATATTTTCTAAGATCTTATCATTGGAAGCTAATTTTCTAGATAAGCTCTCCATAATTTTAGCTTGGCCAGAAGTTAATTCTCTCAAGGGTGACTGATTAAAATTATTGAAATTATTATCTTGAGGGTTACCCTCTTAATTACCTTGGTAGTTCGGCCTCTGATGCTTATTCCATCCTTGATTTTGTTGAGGACGAAAGTAGTTGTTGTTGACGATGGCAATTGTTCCCTGAATGCCTAGTGTCTCCACACTCTTCACATGTCATGCGAGAATCATGAATGTGCATGACATCTTGCTTCTCATTAGCTTGATCTTCGAGCTTCTTCATCAGTAGGTCCATCTTGGCAGACAACATGTCTACCTCCTTGAGTTGATGCATACCTCCACTTCTCTTGTGAGTCTGAACTCATTCTTCATTCCAGCCTTGGTTGGAGGCCATCTTCTCCATGAGAGTTGTTGCGGCTGGGAGTGTGAGTGACAGGAAAGCACCTGCAGCAGTAGCATCCATAGTCTCATGGGTACTGTTGGTCAACCTATGGTAGAAAGTCTGCATGAGTAGCCAATTCTCCATCCCATAATGAGGACATTCTGATATATAATCTTGAAAACATTCACATGCCTCAGGGATAGATTCATCGTGTTGTTGCTAAAAACTTGAGATTCTCCCACGCAAAGCATTGGTCTTGCCTATGGGGAAAAAACTTTGCTAGGAAGGCAGTGGAGCAATTATCCCATGTAGTGTTTCTATCTTTGTCGGTGTAGAACCATTGCTTCGCCTTTCCCAAGAGTGAGAATGGGAAGAGGCGAAGTAGTATGGCGTCTCTGGTCACTCCCTTGATGGTGAAAGTGTTGCAGATCTCTAGAAACTATTGGAGATGAGCACTCGCATCTTCATATGCCTTCCCACAAAACTGGCTTGCTTGCACCATGTTGATCAGAGCTGGCTTGAGCTCAAATCCATTGTGTCCGACATTGATCGCCGGTCCAGTACGGATGTGGGCCGTAGTTAGAGAAGAGAACTCACGGAGAGTCTTATCAGCCATGGCTTCAAATTCAGGTGTTAAGCTTCGCCTTATCTGGTTGTCTTCCTACTCTAAAGCTAAAACTTTCTAGAGTTTAGCCTTAGTTCTCCTAAGTAATGCTTCTGGATCGTTAATGTAATTTGTCAAAAGGTCAAAACTGGTCATATATTACCTTGCATAAGATACACAAGTAGATAAAATAAGGGTAAGCCTGTTTGAGCAGAGGTCAATGGTTATCTTGATCACATCAATAAGTATAAGTTTATCAATACTTCCTTTGCCTAGCTACCATCCCCGGCAATGGCGCCAGAAATGCTTGTTGGCATTTCTTAACGTCGCTACTAAGAACAAGGTTTTGAATGTAATCTCTAGCAACGATGCTAGAAATGCTTGTTGGTATTTACTTGTGACTTGAAAGAATATATGAGTGAAAAGGATCTGCAAGCGCACAGATAATATACCATTGTAGCACTTCACCTGGGAGTATTCCATGTATCGTTATTTATATTTTTACCACAGGAAAGGTTTGGCATGGACATGTATTGATAACTTATACTATTGACGGAGAAGTAAACCATAACCAATATTCTTACTCACAACAAGGGTAAGTCAAGAGGTAAATGTATATATGAATGGTGCGGTGTGGAGTCCTCTCGAGTCTTCTTGAACCTTCTGATGTCCGTTTCGCTGCGGAATATCACGATTAAAACTGACATCAAGGTCCACCTTGACGGTTTTCTGGATAAACCCCGCAAAAAATACAGATTCACCAAAACTCGTGGAATTTGTTAGTTTAAACCCCTAGACCTTCATTGGTGATTATATTTATGCCCATATACATGTTATATTGACGGTTTATAATGGTTGTTAACTACTGTCAACAATAGGCATGTTGGACTTCTCTCTTTAGAAATTAAATTGTGTGGATAATAATATTAAAAGGTTAATTCACCTGCAAATAAAAAAATTAATAACATGATTGGGTATTGGATATCTTGATGTGTACCTTCAATTGTTTTCATAAGTTATAGTCTTCCATTGAGTTGTTTGCTAAAAATTTTTAGGATAATTTGGAAGTCTATACCAATGACGTTTGGCTTGTCATTTGTTGGTTTTTAACTTTTTTCTTCATGAATGGTGTTGCTGACATAATTATGTCATTGCTCTGAAGTCCTTAACACATTGTTGTTGAATCGTTGAAATTATTTGATATGTATTTGTTGTGATCTTGAAAAGGAGGTGATAATATTATTATGTTTCCATCCTAGTCAGGTATGTGCCGCTCCTTTTAGAGTCATCTCATTAGTGTAGATGACATCCTAGGTTGGCAAGATGTTCTGCAGGTAACTTTTTCTATATATATATATAGATGTGACAATAATTAGATTGATATATTAATCAAAATATAGTATTTAATGGAAAAGTTGCATGTGGAAGAAAGTAGGAATATTGGTAGATTACCTTATTTATCTTGCCATTATATATCGTTGTAGTTTCTGCTTCTGAAGGTCGCATGTGATGGCCTTGTGCATCAATGTGCCATTGAAGCCTTGCTTGTGTTTGCTTATCTCCTACAACTAAAAAGAATAAAGTGTGGATATTTTTTGATGCGGCATTTGTTTTAGTTCGTTCGTCTGCCCACGCCTGCGATCCCCGCCTGCTTTGAAGGAAACAAATCGATCACCTGAGGCCACATGCATGGAAGGAAACAATAATCATGCACCGCGTGATAGAAAAAGAAACTACCATCCCTGTGATCCTCGTCTACTTTGAAGGAAACAAATCGATCACCTAAGACCATATGCATGGAAGGAAACAATAATCATGCATGGAAGAAAACAATCATACGGTGCCCCTCTCTCGCTCGGTCAGATATCTTTCATCTCCACGTAAACCGGATCATATGGTATTGTCCATAATTTGGAGGGTATTAAATTTAGGCTTGGTGCATAGTAGGCAAGCAAGCTTTATTCTTACAACTTCTACCTCTTTATGTGTTAGTCTTTGCCAATGGTATAATTTGTTCACAAAGCTCAAGCAAGACAATTGGCAAAGATCAAGCAAGACGATTCAATGAGGTTGGCCCTTAATTTTAGTGTTTCCAGCATGCAGACCTGAAATTAAAAAGTGGCTGCTCCTTGAGAACATCAGTGGTGCAAAATAAAAGATGTGCATGTTATATATGATGAGACTGGTGAACCTTCTGTAATTTTCTAAACGAATATTCCCACCATTAGTATATAGGTCCATTCCCCTACGTTTCTTCGTGCTCACATTAGCATATAATATGAAAGTATTGTTGTGTTCATCACGACTTCCAGTTGACTACTCCCATTAGCATATACTTCCTCTGCCCTAAAATATAAGTCGTTATGGGATGCGTGCAAGTCAAATTTTCTCAACTTTGACTAGGTTTGTAAAAAATACGTGCAACATTTATATCTCCAAATAAGTTTATTATGAAAATATATTCAATGGTCTATGTAATGATACTAATTATGTATTATAAATATTAATATTCTTTTTATATATAATTGGTCGAAGTTAAAAAAAAGTTGACTTCTCGAAAAGCGAGAATGAATTCTATTTTGGGACAGAGGGAGTATATGAAAGCAGTGTTGAAAATATTTTAACAATAAAGTTCGTCTCTGTCTGATTGGTAAGCTTAAACATCATAATGGCATCAAAAAATTTGACTCTCATGGACACCCTCATGGATCAGTGCAAAGCATCCTAATCCAACAGCATACACAAATGACAACCTTAAAGTTATGATATTTTCAAAGAGTGGACAATAAAGACCATCTTAGATGTTTTGGCATTAGAGTATATACGTGCAGGCACATAAGCATGGTGGTGTAAGTGAGCAGCCAGCAGGAGGGGTGTTTAGATTCCAGACTAAACTTTAGTCCCTGTCACATTGAATTTTTAGATATCAATTAGGAGGACTAAACATGAACTAATTATAAAACTAATTACATAAGTTGTGGCTAATTCGCTTGCCAGCGCCATGTACAGGATGGTATGGAGATGTGGTGAAACTTATTCATGGATTTGTTGGCGCACGAAAGAAATGGATATCGGAAATCTCTTTCACCGGTATAAAAAATGATCTTAGCCGCATCATGGAAAGATCTATACAATAGAGTTTGTGAGCCTACGACGCCACGCTCTCTGTGACTATATAAATTTCACGAACTTAGCTTTTTGGATTAAATATCACTTTAACGTCGGTCATATACTTTTACAGTATTGTTATTTTATTATGCGATCCGTGTATTTTTAGTACAAAAGTTTAGCTGTCCCATAGCAACGCACGGGTACGAACCTATTTGAATATATACTCGAACCAGTATGTACATGATTATATGAGATGCAGCGGAGCTTATTCATGGATTTATTGGCGCATGAAAGAAATATATATCGTAGAATTCTTTTTATCGATATAAAATATTATCTTAGCCGTATCACAAAAAAGTCTATACAGTAGAGTTTGTGAGCTTACGACGTCGTGCTCTCCGTGACTGTGTTAATTTCATGAACTTTGCTTTTTGAATTAAATATCACTTTGACGTCGATATTTAATTTAACAGTATTGTTATCTTATCGTGCGATCCGTGTGTTTTTAATATAAAAGATTTAGTTGTCCCGTAGCAACGCATAAGCACGCTACCTAGTGAATGAAATGAAGGAAATTGCTTGGTGTCACAACGTCCGGCCACGCAGCAAATTAGAGCAACCAATCACACTCAGGAGGTTCCTCATCATGAGATCAAGGATGAATGGAACAGTGTCGAAGGAGGAAACAAGAGCCCATTAGACCTTCTTTTTAAGTAAACTTTTTTTCTTTATACTGTCACAAGTAATGCTTAAGTAGCAAAAGGAGTCGTCGTCTCTGAATTAATGCGGACGACAACCGTTTGGAAATTGGAAGCTTGATAGTAGGAGTAATTAACTAGGTTGGTTGGTGGTAAATCGGTTAATATAGATTAGGGCCTGTTCGGCTGGTATTAAAGCCGGCTGATAAGTCAGCTAAAGCTGATTTGTTGTGAAAGAAAATTACTATAGATTCTAGCTGATAAGCCGGCTGATAAGTTCAAGCGAACAGGCCCTTTGACAAGGTTTGTCCATACTTATGGTGTGTCTAATGTCCATATGCATGACTGCTTTTATGATAACCGAGGACAAAAGTGCATGACATGAACACACACTAGATGAAGAAGAGGCCGCCAGTGGGAGTTAAGTGTCATTGTCATGTGGGTGTAGCTAAATAGCACAAGCACAAGGTGGCGGACAGAGTTGAGGTTTCAACGCCACTAGGGGAGCAAAGACCAACTCATCCATGGATGGAGCTGCTAGAAGATAGACAAGCAATCTACTCCATCCGTCCCTTATTATTTGTCGTTTTGGGTTTTCGTGTTACAACTTTGACTATATTTATAGAAAATACGCGCAATATTTGTATCTCCGAATAAATTTATTAAAAAACTAGATTCAAAGATCTATCTAATGATATCAATTATGCGTCATAAATATTAATTTTTTTATATAAAATTAATCAAAGTTATTTTCGGAAAAACGAGAAAGATAGATATTTAGGGACGGAGGGAGTATCTATCTATCTGTAATCTAATTCGTCCGTGGTTTCCGGCGTTGTTATATATAAAAACAATAATAATGAAGTCTATGTATGATGATAGATCCTCCTTGGTTGATGGTAGTTAGATTTAATTATATACGTTGTAAGTTTAGGGGCTGTCTGGAAGTCCTAGCTAGGACTTTGCTCCTCCAACTTGTGCACTGTTTTGTGATACTATTCATCAAAGTTGTTTTTCTCTCTTCAAATTAACTAGGAACAGGAAAGAACCACTATTTTTTTTTTTGCTTCTCTGGCTCGAGCTACTCAGCCAAGGAGCCCAGGCAAACAAGTCCTTACTACTACTTTTATTACTACTACTTTTATATATATTACTAAATTGATATGATATATATTACTCTCTCTGTCCATAAAAAAATACAATTATAGGATCCGTGCTAGTCAAACTAGTTCAAGTTTGACCAAGTTTATAATAAATAGTATTAGTTTTATGTCTACAAATAAATTTATTGTGAAAATATATTATATAACAAATCTAATGGTATTTATTTTATATCACAAATGTTAGTGCTTTTTATATAAAATTTAGTCGAAGTTTAAATTTGACTCTTCAAAAAGTGAAAATTGTATTTTTTTCGGAGGGAGTACTAAATTGGTAGCACAGTAGCAGTGACATATTGGCAATTTGGCACTTTGTGTTTATGGGCGCCAACCACCAATGCAACGACGTAACTGTACCAGTACGTTGATGTCGATGTGTGTGCACCGGAAGCACTATCTAAGCTAGTGTTACTTCATCATCCAGTCACAAATAAACATGTACGACCGGCTACTGCCTAGTTGATTCGAGTCAGTCCGCCATTAGTCAACTCATGCTAATTAGTACTAGTTTGACACTTGTCAAATTAAAGTAGTTTATGTTGCTTGATGCTGCAACATCTATGTAAAATGCATGGATCCAGTACCGAAAAGAAAGAGAGGGGTCAGTCAGATTGTCACTTCATCTCAACGGCCGTCGTGGACACTACTGCTCATCTCCACTCTGCTCTTGGTGGCTGTGTTTTCCTTCTCCATCGATCCATTCTGTTCATGTCGTTTGAGCCTCTGATTCCAATATATATACTCCATACCACTGCAATGTTCGTCCATGTTCATCTTTCTTAACCAACCCTCCACTGTCAAGGTAAATAGGTATACTACACCTACAGCGTGTTTCTGTTCTAGTTGTGCGTTAGCCGGCCTGACCATGGAGAATCAATTAACCTAGTCGATCCTGGGCAATGACGAAGGTCCCTACCTATGTTTGCTAATTTAGCTAGTGTTACTTCGTCATCCAGTCACAAATATTAAGTTACCTCACTACTCCAAGTCCGTCCGTGGATCATCGTGGGGTCTAAATCCAGCATCACTGTTATAACCGGACTTGACAGAGGGTAACCTAATATGCAGGGATGATAGACTTGGCAGCTCTTGGGTAAATTTGATGGTGTAGTTTCATAAATCAATTATACTTTCGCTGCATTTTGTAACCAAAAGCTTTAGCCCAAGCTGTGTTTGGAAGCCGTGTTAATATCACAATTGTCAC
This sequence comes from Miscanthus lutarioriparius, assembly GCA_904845875.1. Taxonomy (NCBI): domain Eukaryota; kingdom Viridiplantae; phylum Streptophyta; class Magnoliopsida; order Poales; family Poaceae; genus Miscanthus; species Miscanthus lutarioriparius. Next base: position 96,857,470 of record CAJGYO010000007.1, on the reverse strand, counting down.
TTAATACATAGCCACATCTGGATTTGTCAGGTGTTAGCTCTAAGTACTCCGTTGAGTATAAGTAGCCCAGACAGTCAGCAGTCTGAGCTACTAGCAGCAGTAGTAGGCCAGTAGCAGAGCACTACTGATCCATCCAGATCCAGCTACCAGCCCATGGTAAGACAACATCTATCGTCTATCGTCAGTATAAATCAGTTTCATTATTACTCCTTCTCTGTGATTTGGTGCCTAGTACTATCGACAGATAGTACTGTATGCAGTGCTGTCAGTAAAATCACCTGCCGCAACAACTACGGAGTACCTGCATTGCCAACAACGTACGTACACACAATGGCTGGGGATTGGCCATGCATTGCAACCAACGAATTGCTGGTAGTTAATGTGACAGTGATGCTGATTGATTAAGGATCAAAATGGTGCAGCAACATTTCTCTGTCCGAGCTGTTAGAATGTTACTGTATCATCATCTAGTAAACCGGTGATGCGGTGGTCAAAAAAGAATTCATTGCGGTTTATATATCTCAGGACCCGTTCGGCTTGCTAAAACTTGGCTGAAAAATACTATTCTCCTGAATTCTTGTGAGAGAAAAATATTGTTCCAGTTGAAAAAAAAAGCTGAATAGTGCGGATTATAAGGTAAGCCGAACCGGGCCTATATCTATCTGCTGCTAAAAAGTTGTTTAAATGTAAAGAACGAGCTCAGAACCATAATGTTGATTGCCCCATTCATTTTCTGGGCCTCCAACAATGCGGCTTTGGGCCCAACACCAACGCTGGCAATACCGCAAGAGGCCACAGTTACCATGGGCCCCGAACTATACAGTAGAGTTTGTGAGCCACGACGTCGCGCTCTTCGTGACTGTGTTAATTTTACGAACTTTGCTTTTTGAATTAAATGTCACTTTGACGTCGGTATTTAATTTAATAGTATTGTTATCTTATCGTGTGATCCGTATGTTTTTAGTATAAAAGATTTAGTTGTCCCGTAGCAACGTAAGGGCACGCTACCTAGTGGTCTATATTTATTAGTGGGATTGGATTCCACCACCATCAGATAGATTTGTTTTCAGATTCTTTTAATGAACTCTGGAAGATAGATTAGTTAATTATAGATATAGGTTAGGCACACTTTTTGGCTGGTGGTAGTATGTTTTAGAGATTTTTGGTGAGATACCGGGTCATGTTTATTAATTGCATGTCCTCGTGATGAATTCATTGGTTTTCAAGGTCGGTTGTCTAGAGGTTAATATTTAACAACATGTTATTATAATACCTGTTTTTTAATTTACTTAAAAACAATGCAGATTCTAGGCTACACTCTTTGCTACTGCAATGCAAAAAAGTCATTATAGCTTGGACTGTGATAATTAAGATATTAAATTTATTATACTGATAGAAATAATTGTTGTGTAGTACTATTGTTTTACAAACACATTGAACGCTTAAAATTAGATTGCCAATGTTGATATGGAGTAATGTTTTAGTCAATGTATAATAAACTTATTTAAATAACAATGGTTATTAATTATTTATCGTAGTAACTTATATGGGTTTTTAAGCGTAGATTTAGTGTTATATATTTTTTATTTTATAAAGTAGATTACCAGTTTGAAATGTCATAATTTTTTAGTTGGAATATAATAAACTTAGCTTAAATAACAATGATTATTAATTTATTTATCGTAATAACTTATATTAGTATTTACATGTAGATTTAGACATGTTTTTATTTATTTTTTATAACAGCGAAGGTTGATAATTTGGATAATCAAAAGTTTTGCTTTATATTATGTTTGTTAGTGACATACGTGCATAATTCTGCTACAAAACTTAAGAAATACTTTGCATTAATCTTTCATAATAATAAATGTAGGTAATTTAAATACAAATTTATGGGCTATTTTGATTTATGGTTCATAAATGACAGATGTGCATAATTTAGAGAGTTTTAATTTCAGCTTTCGCATGGCCATGAAAATTGCGTCCTCTTTATTTATTTATATATATAATAAAGCAGTCTGGCGGCATACATGTATCTTGTTTGCCGGCGTGGATAGATTGCCTCTGATTTTTTATTGAGATATTAACTTTCTATCAGATTTTTATTAATAGATTAATTAATCAAGACGTGATGGGGTACTGCAGATATTACATTTAATTAATACATTGCCAAGTGAATGTGATCAGAGTCATCTAATATTTTATATTAATTATAATAGTAGACGTCAGTAAAATGATTTTTTTGATATTTTAATAATATAGATATTTTGTTTTATTAATATAGATATACGGCATGTTCGATGGTTGGTTTCTGGACTGATAAGTCCGGCTAATGCCGGTTTGTTGTGAGAGAAAAATACTGTTGGCTGACTGATAAGCCCTGGCTGGAACCAACAAACGAACAGACTGACTGTGATAACTAATTGTGAACGTGGTAGCAGATATTTTGTGAACCATGTGACGTGATTAATATGACTCAACTGATATTTTACTAACTATCGTTAGTTCTTAGGTACGACCCATCAAGATCTTCTCCAAACGGTTAATTCTTTTTCCTCCTAAAAATTGATTTTTTATTTATAATGGTAAAGATGGGTAATTTTCTGGAAAACAAAATAGATACGATGGTTATAGATGGCTAGAGTTATTGATTTGATTAATGTGAGAATTTCTAGCATTTATCTTTTTTTAGCGCATCTGGTGAGGATTAACGTGGAGGCTCCGTTGGGGCCTCTAATTAGTAATAGTAATATGGTATTTATTATAAAAATATATCTTACAACTGATTTAATGGTATTTATTAAATATCAATATCTTTTCTTTATATATATATATTTATATTTAAACAACTTGGTTCTAAAAAATAATACTGCCTTCGTCCCAAAATAAATATAAGTATCACTTTTCGAGAAGTCAGAACTTTTTCAATTTGACTAGGAATATAAAAATAATATCAATATTTATAAGCCTCACTTTTCCCGATCTTTTTTAGAAGTCTTGCTTTTCCCAAAATAAATGCACATCTCTAAATAAGTCTATCATGAAAGTACATATCATGCATGCTCAATCTAATAATACCCAAGTCTTACTTCACGATAGACTACCCGTTAAGTGAGACTTGAACTTATTTTGAGACGGATGGTTATTTTAAGACAAAGCAATCATGTAAGCACAGAGAGTGCTAGTCCTAAAATAAGTGTGCATTACATTTATCAAGGAGTCGAACTTTTTTCTAAATTTGATTGTATTGTGTCTCCAAATAATTTTGTTATGAAAGTATATTACATAACCAATCTAATGACATTTATTATACAACATAAATAATATTTTTTTCTATATAGTTTTACTTCTCAAATGTGAGATGTGCGCTTATTTTGAGACGAGGGAGTATAACTTTGGAAATTTCGAATGCACGAAACCCATCACATCATATAACATGCACGCCTGACGTCTGCGTGGACTGGATTCTCGACTGTTCTCTTCACGTGACAAGGCATCATCGATCGACGACGGAGGAAAAGATGGAGAAGCTGGTGCGAGAGAGCAGTGCACAGGGGCATAGGAGTATGGTGCTGGTGCAGTACTTGTTTTCCTGCTACCATCGTCCCAGTGCGTGGACCGTGGAGCTCCAGCTCCGGCGCAACGCATCCAGACGTTGTACTGCACGAGAAGTCAGGCGCTGTAGACGGAGACGACAGACAGGCCTGCCTATAGCTCGGCGCGGTCGGCGGCGGCGCTGCTGGTTCAAAAGAGCAAAGGCAACCACGGCCGGGCAGCGCAGTTTGTCAACCCTGCCTGAGTGCCTGTGTACAAATACCCATGATGCTCTTCCGTCCCGGCGACCTTTCAAGTTTTCAGAGACCGGCTAGCCGGGTACGGTGGTTAGTACGCAGTACCGGTGTCCCGTAGCAGCTGCTCTTCCGTCCGCGCGTTGGAAAACCGTGAAGAAGAGAGGAAATTTCCGTTTTCAGACGAGCGCGCGGCGGGGCGGGGGTCGTCGTCGTCATCAACGCATGGTGCAGAAGACTGCATGCGGAGAGAAGGAGGTGGTGCTCTGCTCTCTGTCGAAAGTAAAACGCACCATCAGCCACAGTGCGCTTGATCGAGCTTGCCGCAACTTGTGCTTTGCTCCTGTGCTCTGATCCGCATCGCACCGCCCCATCCAGATTCACCGTCGTGGTGCGTGGCAGCTCGTGCCGTGAAACCTGTGCCACCGCCGCCGGGGCCCAAGTCCAGCAGTGATAGTGGGAGGCGCCGATGTGGCCATGCACTGATGATGCACAACGAAAACGAACGCCCGCATGTGACGAGGTGACTGATGATGGCACGGGGGTAAAAACTGAAAACTGAATCTGAATCTGAATGAAAAAGTGAAAAGCGCATGCATGCCGAGGTAGTGGAGTCGGCAATGAGTTCGCCTTTGGTTCGATCGTCCACTCCAGTCCACTGTCCACTGTGCGTCCGTGTCTGCAGTCCAGGCAAGCACCCCGGGCCGTAAGCTGGCCTGCGGCTGTGGCTTTTTAGTTCAAAAATCTCCTGTGTTTTTCGTAGTAGTATACAAACTGCGGTCTGAAATGAACACCTGACAAGCGAGTGCGCTGTGGCCGGGGACGGGCCAGGGTCAACAGCGCAGGCCGGCCACCGGGCGAAGCGAAGGGGCTGCTGCTGGGCTTCGTGAAAGAACTCGCTCACCGTATGGGCTGCGGGACCCTGGGCCTAACCGTCTTTCTGTTTGCTGCTACGGGGACGCCGGCCGTCGACGGCCGCCGGGTAGGAGGAGAGACTGTGGGCCGGCCGTTTCCGCGAGCTGTCATTGCACCCCATTTGGGTCTTCTCATACTAGTTGGAACGCCAGATTTTTTTTTTCCTTCTGTTTCTCGATTTTTCTTCATCTGAAATTAAGTGAAATTACAGCGTTTTAAATGGAGCCCTACGTGTAGGTCACCTTGCACTCCCCAGATGCTTCTTCATCTGAAGAGGAAAACCGTTGAATCCATGGCTCCCTCGCTATGCTAAGTCTACTTTGGAGCTGAATTTGTAACTTGAAAATTTTCGGCGGAGAACGCAGATTTGGGCCCTTCGGTTTTGCTTTTAAAACCTCTTATGCTGAAATGTTGTGAGAGAAAAACACTGTTCGTTCACTGAAAAAATACTGTTAAAGCATTGCTGCAGAACAGGGTGAGTGTTAGCTGGTCTCTGCTTTCGTTCTGCCTGTTCCACGTACAGGCCGGATGTCTTGGTGTTCATCTCAGTTACTTTGCTCACATTAGGCTTGTGGACATCACAAAAGAGGAGCACCGTACAGAAACTCTTCTCATGTCTTGGTGTTTAGATGATGATGAAAACACTCGTGCGTGTTTCCCCCATTTTGGTTGAAGTTGAAATAACGGACAGCTCTGTACATCTTTGAATTGGTTGATACAGGGTAATAATATCCCTTTATCTAAAAATGCCAAATGATGGAGGAATCTGTTAATAAAAAATCCCCTTTTTTCCCCCTTCAAAAAGTTAGAGGAATCTGTTGAGTTAACATCTTGCATACATCTTTCTTACAGAACATGGCTCTCTTACTGCGCAAGTATGTTACAGATATACTGACAGGCACGTCAACGGTCAAAATGACATTCTGGCATCCCAGTATATATAGCACTTTGCAACCTAACAGAACAAATACTACTGCATCACACTAACAATCAGTCAAAAGAACACAACAAGCACCTCACAACCAGCAACAGATATATATAAGCTCCGGACCTAGCTGCTGTACCTGCACAGCACCCTGCATTTGAGCAGCCTGTCCTGGACATAGAACCCAGGCATCACCATGAGTTTCACCTGCGACGACGACGGATGGTTCTGCGACCGCTGCTTGTCCAACAGCACGTCCTCCATGTATGTCTGATCGAACGCCCTCTTCTCCTCGACCCGCAGGATCGTCAGCGGCGGGCTGAAGGAGAACGCCAGCAGGTGGAGCAGCCAGATGCACTTGGACGCCACGAAGAAGCACTGCAGCAGCTGCTCAGCCCACGGCCACGACCAGTTCAGGGTGGACACGATGCAGCTCATCTTCTGGTCGCAGAAGCGGCTGAAGTCCTCACAGTGGTACTTGGTGCCCTTCTTCAGGACCTCGTTCCAGCTCAGGTTGCGCAGCGCGACAAACGAGGCAAAGCTCTCCTGCTGGTCCTGCTTAGGGTCGAGGCACTTGGGCGACCCGTTCTTCTGGAATGTGCAGTTCTCAAAGTCTTGGTACATCGCTTGGTTCATCAGAGCTTCGAGGTGGTACAGCACTAGTTTCGGGTGCTTGTCACTGAGCGTGATTTGATACGGTTGTAGGAGTAAATTTAGCTTATCTGATAGTCCGTTGTCAGCATCTTCAACCTGCTGTATCAATACCTTGCAGAACTGTTTTATGGAAAGACGGGCCTCGGATACTATCTGCAAAAACCCTTCTACCATAACTTCATGGCTCACGGGCAAGGGATTGTCTCTGCTCCTAGTAACTGATCTAGTCGATCTCTTTGAGTGAGATTGCATGTTCTTTGCGCTCGTCGCTTGCTTTAGAGCCTTCTTCAATTCCGAACAGTACGCTTCCAGGTTCACTAGCTTGGTAGTCAGTTCTCCTAGTGATAGTTTCATCTCTGATACTTCTTGCAGGGCAGCGTCCCTGTGCTCATTGGCCTCAACAACCTCTTTCTTCAGGGACTCCAGTGAGAACACACCCCAGTCCTTCAGAAGCTGTGACATGTTCTCACATTCGATGGTGTTCGGTGACATGTCTGATTTCGGTTTCCTCTTTGACTTCGGTAAGAGCCAGGAGAGAATATGTGGCCCTTTGTGTCTTGTCCAGGAGAAGGCAGCAGGGTGGTAATTTGACAGCGGCGCGGTGCTATTGAGGTTCTTCAAGGACTTGGCATCAGCTTCAGTGTCCCGACTGATGGTTGCAGGCTTGCAGGTATTACATGTTGTAACGGCCTTAAATTCAGTTAAGTCTGTCAACCTGCTGGCTGACCTAATCAAACTGTCAGCAGAGATGGCGGGTTGAAGGAGTGACGGATGGTTTCTGCATGCCTTTCTGTTACGCAGGTGCTCATTAGATGAAGAGAAATGGAGCTCGCTGTTTGACGAAGAGAAGGTGTTGTGATTGTCAAAATCTGAGAATGCCACCTCGTCTTCTAGGCCGTCATGGTCCAAACCGATGCCACTCCAGTTCTCGGACATACTCCTGTTATCTTGGCGAATGTAGTTCATTCCACCCAAGGGCTCTTCATCATAAGTCTGGGAATTCATCAAAGAAAGCAGCAAGGTTTATGTTACAATACGGACTGGAACTGAAAGTACAGCAGCATGAAGCAAAACATGCACGATCCATGGGAAAATGTTGTACCAGCAGGCAACACATTTAACACAACCATTTAATGTTTCATGATTTCAGTGGAAACATGATACTACCATACTACTGATCAATTGATTCTTCACGTTTGCGAGTGTCGGTCAGTACTCTACTTGTATGCTGGCATCCCCAGCCAGTCCTGGGCCCTTGTGGTCATACTCTCATGCAGTACGCTTTCTTAAAAGCAGGGTTCTACCTATTTCTAAAAGTAAAAACCAATTGATTATGCACATCAGTTTGGAGTCCAGGAGACCCTGAATTTTTATATTTTCATGTAATGATGTTCCACTATGTAGCAAAACAACCTTTACAGACAACCTGACAGCTTAAACAAAGTTCAGTCTAATGCTGAGGAAATGGCTCATTATATTCCGGCAAAGCGTATGAGTAGGATGCTCTTAGATGTTGGCAGAAAACAATTTAGGTAGCAAAATCATTCCTCGGCAACAATAAGTACAAAAAACGACAAGAGATTTATCTTCACAAATCCTTGATTTTTCTCTATCTAGTTGGGAGCTGTAGATCCACCAGGTTGATCGACCTACAGCTTTGCTTCAGTAAAATGAAATGCAATCAAGTACCACTTATACTGTTCTAGGTTTCTTGCTTGACTCCAACCAAACTCCATCTATTGAACTGGAATCTACGCCTAGAAATCCAAGCTAACCTCTGAAAAGAACATTGTCGCAACAAGAAGAACAAGCGACTCCATCACTGACTTAGCATCAAACAGCCACAAAATCTACGAAAACATTAGCAGGGAAAGGCAGGACACGCGAATCCAGCAGCAAAGCAGGCACCTTCCACACACACAAACATTTGCTTCCGGTACCAAGAAACAAACAAACAAACAAACGTGGCTGCAAGAAGTTTCAGAGGCTCTCCAGTCCACTTACCGGGGCAAACACGGGGTAGTCCTCGGCGGCGGCGGCGGGCAGGAGGCCCGGCCTGGTGAGCGCCGGCGACGCGGCCGGCGGCAGGCGGATGACGGCGGGGCTGCGGCTGGCGCTGGCGTAGGTCCCGGCATTGGAGGCGCCGCCGCCGCCGCCCTGGAAGAGCGCGGCGTGGAGCGCGCGTAGCTCGGCGGCCTTGGCGACGGCGGCCTGGATGTCCTGGCGCGAGGTCGGGAGCGCCGGCGGGAGGTAGGCGGCAGAGGAGGAGGACGCGGAGGCGGTGGCGTCCGCGGCCATGGCGCCGGCGCGGGTCAAAGGCCGCGCCTTTGGCTGGTGGCTTGGGCTGCGCTGCAGTTACTGCGGCTGGCCGGACGGAGGCGTGGAGTGGAGGCGGGGGGCTCTCGTCATTGGGGGGCTGGAAATTAATGTAGTGGAGACTGAGACACTGTCACACTGTGGATGGTGGATGGCGTGCCGCAGGCGAAAGGAATAATGGCCCTTGTTCTTCTGTTGGTTGGCTGTTTTGTTTTAAGTCCTTTGTTCTATTATTATTACTTGCAGAGAGGCTTGTAGGGAATGAAATCTCATGCTCGCTCACCGGGGCCTTGTTTAGATGCATCTAAATTCTAAGTTTTTTCACTCTCTCTCCATTACATTAATTTTTAGCCGTTTGCATAGAGTATTAAATGTAGGTAAAAAAATAACTAATTACATAGTTCAGTTAGAAATCACGAGATGAATCTTTTGAGCCTAGTTGGTTCACAATTGGACAATATTTACCACATAAAACGAAAGTGATACTATTTATCGGGTTTAAAAAAATTGCAAAGTGAACAAAGCCCGGCTGCAGGTTGTGAGGGGAGGGGACGATTGTGTCAGCGACCTATTGTACCGGCTTCAGTTAGATAGCGATTAGCGATAGGATCAGCTCCTTCGGTTGGTTAGCCCTTGTTTAAGTTTGGGTGAATTTGGATTTTGGGGCTATTGTAGCACGTTCGTTTTTATTTGGCAAATAGTGTTCAAACATGGACTAATTAGACTCAAAACGTTCGTCTCGCAATTTCCTATCAAACTGTGTAATTAGTTTTTATTTTCGTCTACATTTAATGCTCCATACACGGACCGCAAACATTCGATGTGACAGATACTATAACAACTTTTTAGACTTTGGGGTCCAACTAAACAAAGCGTTAGTTGCAAGTCAAATTCTGGCATCTAGGCGTCGGTTGGTTAGTTGCAAGTCAAATTCTGGCATCAGCGACCTATTGCTTGGCTAGATCCGGCAACATGTATTATGTATATGTACTTATACACTGTCATACCTATGAACTCCAGCGTTCTTCTCTCTTACAGATTGTGTGTAGTACTAAACGTAGTAACGCTTTTCTCTGCTTTGTTTGATCCGTGTGATTCAGGCTGCTGCTAATGATAATGAAAAGGGCCAGCAGCGGATTTAAAGATGTGTAGCCTTGTACGTATAGGATGGAGCACATGGTATCGATGGTCAATGGAAGAGTGCATCTTAAGGCAGGGGGCCATCATCAAACGCCCTGTTCATTTGGGTCTGTTTGGCTTATAAGACATGGCTGAAAGTACTGTTGGCTGGTTTGGTGTGAGAGAAAAATATTATTCATTGACTGATAAGCCAAATACGACTAAGCGAACAGGCCGAAAACCCTTCCAGTCTGCCAATGGCATGCTATTTCTTTAGAGCAAATATAAGAAGATGATGTAAAGGGGGTCATCATAAAAAATGTCGCATCATATTTGTACTAACATAGAATAGAGAGTATAAGAGAGAGCAAAGAAGGCGCAACATGTAAAACTTATAGGCAGCTAATGTATAAGCTCCAAGAAATTTTGCGAGGGAATGAAAATGGACCAGGTAAGTGGGGCTTTAGAGAAGCTAGAGAGATGATATGATAATGGCATATACCCCCTTTGTTTATGAATAAATCAATTCCTTTAGTCGTTTTAAGTCAAACATTTTCATGTTTGACCGAATTTATAGAGATGAGCGTTAATAGTTATGATACCAAAATAAGTATTGTATAAAAAAAATATCTATTATGGTGTAGTATCTAAATATACTAATTTGGTGTCATAATTGTTGGTGCTCTTTTATATAAATCTAGTCAAGATTAAAAGTTTTTTTTTGGAACCTAAGTAAGGTTAAAAGTGTCTAACTTAAAATGGCTATAGAAAAAATAATAATTCAATCAGGGACACAGAGAGTACAACTATCAATTGTTTTTATCATTAGCTAGTACGTAGCAGTAATTGTTATTAAAAGGCTCCAAGAACGAATGCGGTATCAAAGAATTCTCCTGTTGCTGCATCATAGTATATCAGAGTTATTACTGGTGCACCCCCCACCACCTCGGGTGGATCTCCAGTACGTGATGCAGTCCCCGTGCCCCGTAGCACGCCGGCCCCACGTCCGTCCGGTGCGCAATGGCAACTATCGTTTGTCAATTGTCATCGACACCGCCAGCCAGCAGCCAGCAGCCCGGAGCAGCGACCAGCGAGCGAGGAGGGGGCGGAGCGGGCAGGCCGTTGGCTTTGGAAGAAGAAGACGAACGCAATCTATCTAATCCACGTTAGTTACGATCGTGATCAGACATGTCACGAATGAAGTTAAGCAGAGCTTATTATCCTATCCAATCATGTACGGCATGTGTGTGGCTACTGTTGGTTCACAAGGCATTTGTACGTACGTACGTGTATGCTTTTCAACTGAATATCCAGGAAGTATACTGTACCTTCGTTGTCTTGTTCTCGCGTAGTACGTACTTCCCCAGTATAAACTAGTGCAACTAGTAGTACGTCTCGTGGCGTACACGTCGCATCGGGCGGGCGGGCGCACACACGTGACACGCCACACGGCAGCGTGCTGTGCTGTGCTGTGTGTCTCTCTGACTACTGTGTGGTGTACTGCTGGTGTGGTAGCTACACGACCATCGACCACAACAGTTCCGAAACTGCCATATGCTGAAGCTGAGTTGTTACGAGAGGAAGATACTGTTATTTTGCTGTAACGGCTAATAAGTCAAGCAGGGCCGTTCGAAAGTTTCTTCTTCCTCCTCTTTTTGTAAAACCACTCCAGCTTGGAAAGCTCTTGTACTCTGAGGCAGCGTTTGGTTGATGGAACCAAATCATGCATGTACAGGTACATCCTGGATAACCATGTGGGGCCCAGCTGTCCCAACGTTTGGTTGCTGGATTGAACAATCCGATCCATGACAGAATTAACCAGAATCGATCCATGCGCTGAAAAAGAGCGAACAACGTCATCCAAGACAAGACTATCGCTGCCCCTGGGAATAAAGAGATATTTGCTGGGAAAGTTATCAGACAGGAGCATTGAAGAATTTTAATTTATGAAGCCATGTTTCTAGAAGAACGGTGGAGTACTACGTTTTGCTGCGTGCGTATTCACTTTGTCAGATCCAATCATTTGTATTGCAAATTGTAGATGGAGGATTGACTTTTTAACACGTCAACCCATGCGACCAACCAAACATGATCTTGTACCAAATCGTATCATTCCATACTACCATCCAAACAAAAAAAAATATGTGTCGTGTCATCCTATTCAAGTAATCAAACAATCAACATGTACCATTTTATCCAAAATTACCTCATCCATAATCTAGGGGACTGTACTGTACCGGCCTGTCAGCACAACGCTTTTCATTCGCTTTGTTAAATAAATACGTATGGTACTCCTATTCCTAATATATACGAGTACTGCGTAGTAACTGAGAGCAGCTTTTGTTGTTTGCTGAAGGTGTTCGTTCGTTGATAAGGAGGACGCCCCACGTCCGTCGTCGTCCGGAGTGCTGCGTCTGCTGTCTGCAGTTGCAACTGTCGTTTGTCATCGACCACCGCCAGCTGCCGGGCTGGAGGACGGTGCCCATGCCTCGCGCGGCCCCACACCAGCTGACCTGACCAGCAGCAGCGACTGCCGAGTGCCGACTGATGGGGCCCCCGCCTCCCGCCGCGCGCTGTGCCTGTGCGTGTCTCTTCACTTGCGTGGGGGGAGTCCCAGTCACTCTCACCAATCTGTCTCCGGGAAAAGGGGGAAAAAAAACCCCGCTAGTACGAGCTCATTTGGATAGGGGCATACCCGCGGGGATCCCACCTGATCCGCGGGTGGAGAGAGGCCCGCGGCGCTGCTCCCCGTCGTGATCCACGGCACCATTTGGAAACCTCGTGGGTCAAAATAAGTCCGTGCCTTTTCCACCCTAACCCTGTCAATCCGCGCGGCTTAGAATAAATGCCTCCGAGGTCGTGTTGTTTCTTCCCGGTCGGTCGCCGCTCCCTCCTCGCTCGCTACTCCCGTCCCGTGTCACGTCGCGTCGCCCAGGAAAGCATGGCGGCTAGGGTATGAGCGCCGCCGTCTCCATCCATGAGCCAGCTGTCGTCGCCCCAGGCCCTCGTCGTGTCGCCGCCGCCGCAACTCCTGGATCCTACTCCGACTTTGATTCGGGCGGATCCTGCTCCGACTTGGATCGGGCACTTCTTGGATGGCGGCTATGGTTCGAGCTCTACCCTCTCCTACTCGTGCTCCTCCAATCTCTGCTCCTTCTGTTCACAGGCCATTTGTTCTTTTCGTCTTCCTCGCAGAGCGCCACTATGGAGCCTAGGGTTTGAACGCCGCCGGTCGCTGCTCCGCCCCACATCCACCAGCTGCCACACTCGTTGAGCTGCCGCCTGCACATTCTACATCCCCGGCCAGCCATCTCGCTCATGGTCTCTAGCTACAGGTTCGACGCCTCCTCCTCTGTTCTACGTTTCTTTTAGATCTATTTGGTGTTCATGAATTGTGTGGTGATCTGGTGGTTGTTGCCACAACTGGTGCTCTTTTTATTGTTCTATGTTTTTTCTTAGGTGCAATCCTATCAATTTGTTTCCTTCACTTGTTAGCATGCAGATTGGTTGCTTCTTTTTAGTTGGACATTAGGTTAATGACTCCAGCTCAGCTTGAGGTTGTCAAACTAGCTTGCTTGCTTTTTTTGGCTCAAGGTTTCCTCTGTTTTTGTTTTTTCGAGATAGCGTTTAGAGTGTCGGTAGTAACTAACCAAAGGAGAGTTCGTAAAGCTCAAATTGCAGACTTCGTTTTCGGTCGATTCCAGAGATTTCTTTGTAGTAGCTGTTTGTTTTCCATCGGTTGCTAGCTGTCTTAGCTCTTAAGTGCTTCATGTGCAGCTTCTAAATATTCAGGCTTTTTAGAATAGTATTCATAGTTCAGTTCAGTGAGTGCTTTTCGATTTGTTTGGGTAGCCTGTTAGCAGTAACACTTTTTATTAGATTAATTATGTTTACTCATTTCTTTCGTTTGCTTCCGTGATGTTTTAAGCAAGTACTAATGTTAGATATAGAGCTAACATTAGTGTCACACTATGAATATGTGGACATGCCTCTGTTATAGAGCTGACATTAGTGTCACACTAATGTCAGATATAATGTCACACTAATGTCAGATATAGAGCTAACATTAGTGTCACACTATGAATATGTGGCCAATATCTCAGCTGGTATAGAGCAGATGCTAATGTCAGATATAAGGGTCACACTATGAATATGTGGACATGCCTCTGTTATTAGTTCGCCCATGCTTGCAGAATTAGTACTGCTACCTGTGATCTTGTTCGGTTTAGAGAGAAAAATAAAGTACTAACACGTACTTTATTATAAATACACAAGTAGGCTAATATCTCAGTTTGTTTCTATTTACAACTTTTAGATAATGGGCTCTAGAAAGGAGAAAATTAGGAAAGAAGAAGATGATGATGAATTGTTTCTTATTATTGTTCCTGCAATACTTGAATGTCTGAATGAAGAGAAGAGGCCAGAGCATACCTCCGAGTATACTGGTGCTAAAAAGGTGAAGGAAATTCTGGAGGGGCACAAGAATTGGTGTAAATCTGAGTTTCGTATGGGGACACGAATATTTAAGGAGACATGTAACTATCTTAGGCGTGAGGGTCTATTGCGTGACACACGAGGTGTTACCGTTGAGGAGCAGCTAGGGATGTTTATGTATATGATTTCACACAATGCTAGCAATGATAGACTGAAGAAAACATTTCAGCATAGTGGTGAAACTGTTCATAGGCACATAAGGGCAGTTTTCAATATCATTCCCACTCTCACCTATAGATTTCTGAAGCTTCCTACTTCCAACCAAACTCACCCCAAGATCGCTACGGATCCAAGATTTTGGTTCTTTTCAGGTGAGGCATAACACTAGACCTTACTGTCTCTCCAACATTTTGCTTTGTTTTTAAGTTTCATTTTTTACAGAATTGGTGCTATCGACGGCACACATGTGCCTATCACAATTGCAGAAGAGAAAGCCCCCCATATAGGAATAGGAAAGGCACACTATCTCAGAATGTCATGGTAGCATGTGACTTCAACCTTGTAACACCCCGGTGTTATGCCTACATTTAGGCACTGCAAATTACGCATATCATGCATCATCAAGCATCCTAATCATGCATGCATAATCTTGCATATAATAACTGAAACATTACTTCGAAACATACGAAACATGTTTGTGAAACGTAAATGATGCATACACTTATTAGAGTTGTTTTGCTCTGATTCTTGCTTGCTAGGTTAGTAGAACTTGTTTGGTTATGATTGTAAATCATCTAGAATTGTTTAGCACAATTTTTGGAGCAAGGTTTGTATCTGAATTATTGCCAAATTTTTCTTTAAAAATAATTCTCAAAAATTAGGGTTTTGAGTTAAAATTTAACTTTGATTGTATAATTCAAAATCTAGAAAGAATTTGGCTTTGGTCATAAAAGCAAAGTTGTAGAGAATTAAATTCTAAACAACTTTCATTTTTGGTACATTTTCAAAAGAGGTCATTTTCTTGCTCAAAATAATATTTGAAAACTGTTATTTGAAAATTTATTGAAAATGGAAATTAAAAAAATTGTTCTCTGTTTTTAGCGGGCATTGCCTGCTTCCGCCCCTTGAATTGAAAGCCGGCCCAGCCCAGCCTCCAGCCTCCCGGCCAGCCATTGCTCTCGCCAGCCGCCAAATGTAGCCAGCCTTTGCCTACCTCCGCTCCGCCGCTTATCGACAAGCCGCGTCGTGCCCGACCACAGTCGGTCGGCGCTGCTTCGCCGTAAGCCACCTCAACAACAGCAACGCCCGCATCCACATCCGGCTCCTCCACCTCCACGCACGCGCCTTCTTCTCGCTTCAGCCGCCTCCTCCCATTCCTCCTCCCGCTCTCTCTCACCAGCAGAGCAACAACAAGAATTTCGCCCACAAGCAACACGAGCTCGCCATCAGTCGCCGCCATTGCCGCCGACGGGCAACATACCCTCCCACGCCTCCATTCCCGATTCACGCCGCCAAAGCCAGCCCGCTTAGCCTCTCGCTGCTTATGTTTGCGTTACATTGCGGCCGTCGTCGTCGAGAGTAAAGAACCAAGCGCCGCCGTCTCCTTCCTCTCCGGCGAGAAACCTTCTGCGCGGCGGTGGCTCGCCACGCCGCGCCACCTTCCACCATCCACCATCCCGGCCGTTCTTGTTCGGCATGGCGACACGCCGGCACCACCACCGCGCCACCGGGAGGGCTTGCCGCCGGTGAGCACCGGCCGGGCGGAGCGCCTCCCCTGCTCCCGATCGTGACCAAATAGGGCCCGGCCCAAGATGGCGTGGCCTTTGTCCGGCCGAAAGCCGGCGGTAGCAAGCTTGGGCCGAGCCCCGAGCTAGGCCGCCGCCACCCTTCGCTCGGACAGGCCGGCTGGCGGCTGTGGGCATAAATTCATTTCCACAGGCCGCCCAAGAGAGTTTGAAAGAATTGTTTTCAATTTATTCTTTATTATTTGAAAATGAAATGGTTTGCAAAATGTTTGGATACTCAAAGTTGCTCCAAATTTGTTGAAACAAATTTTTCTAGGTTCCTTATCACCATATCTACTTGGGAAAAATTGTGCATGTCATTTTTGAGATACTTTTCTATAGGATTTTATTTAATCTTGAATATTGCTGATAACTTGAAAAATATGTAGGAAAATATATAGGCTTCAGAAAAATATGATTCCAAGTTTGTTAATCTTCTTATGTCATGTACTTCCTAGGAAAAATATGTTTCATGCATGTGCTGTGGGAAAATTTTGAGGTGTAGTTCAAGTACCTTTAATGGCTGATTTACATTATTTTTGCTAGAGCACAAATTTTGTATAAAACATGCATGTGACAATTTTTGTACAGTGATTATATACTATAAAGAACATAGGAAAAATACTCAATCTGTTGTTTGACACTTTTCATAGTACAAAGTAATTTCATGCTCATTTTTATGCTATAGCTTGTCATTTTTATGTAGGATAGTTTACTTATCCAAATGCCATGAAAATTTTATGGTAGTCTGCTTAGAGTAGTACTATGCTACTGTAATTTTCTTAGATTTTTATAAGCACCAGAAATATAGGTTGCTGTTGTAGCCTTAGTTTCAAATGAAATAAAATAATCCTCTTTAATGCAAGTTAGTTAATAATGTTAGCTTTGGTGTATCTTTGAAGCATTTAATAAGATGTGTTGACTTAACCTATTAGTAGTAGAAGAGAATGCAGTAGATGACATGTGCTTGTAGTATATTTTCTTGGATGATGTGACTACCTTGCTTTTCAACATATCCATTGCATTCATCTCCTTCGATGCACCGATTGCATAGGCACTTACACGCATTGCATCATACAGGATCGCAAACCGAGAACCCAGTCGTCATTCCCGAGGAGCCCGAGGAGCGAGTTCGAGTGCAAACGCAGAGAAGTGCCGGTTTAGCCGAGGAGGACGTTGAGGAGCTTCCGGAGTGCCCGATCACCGCCGAAGCTCTTTGAGAGAGGCAAGCCGAGAGCATCTTTCTCCCGGTTTGCAATGATTTCATTAAATACTTTACTTTAAATTGATGCATTACGTTCGGGGAGTTGTTTGCAACCGTTGTTTGCATTATACCTTGTTTACCTTTGTTATACTATATCCTTGTTACCCCGGTATCCGCATGATCGAGTCAATGCTTAGTCGGCTTAGACCGGTAGAAGTCGGGTGATTTCACATCACCGCGAGCTATAGGTGGTTACCGGATCTGCTTTGGATGGCTATGAAGTCATGGTATAACTAAGTGTTAAATGAAGTTGAGACCGGGCGGAGACTTGCGAGTTTTGGACTGTAGTGTTTCCGTGCAGTAGTCGATTAAGGACCGACCGTTGTTGGGCCTCGAGTCATGTTGAACGCATGCCTTACATTTAGCCGGGCCGGATAAAGTACCTTCCGACCGCTGAAGGTGGGAGATTTTTCGGGCCGAGTAGATTGCCCGCAGACGACCGTGTCCGGGTTGCAGTGTGTGGTAGGACACGAAGCGGGATGATAAGACCAAAGTGCGATCGGTCGGCCCCCGTACACATGTGGTTCTGGCAAACTCGAGATACCCGGAAAGTTGACTCGGTGATCAATATCTCACTTTAGCGGGTGAGTGAGATTTGTGTAAGGAATAAATCACCAGCTGGTTAGGAATCGATTCGAATCGCCATCGCTCCTGGATAGTGAGCACTTGACTTGAGTGACTTCATCGTAGTAAATGTTTATGGAACACTTGGACAGTTATAGTGAATATGACAGTATGGAAGTTGTTTAATGATCAGTGGTTATCGGTAATTGCTTCATCACATGTTTACTCTAGTATAGGTGCAAATCTAGTCGACAGGTTAATACTAATTAACTTGACAATAATGCTTTTAGAAAGGTTCTTAAAATGCTAAAAATGCTTCTTTTGCAAATGAGTCAGCTACCCTATTATAAAGCCTTCATAATCCTTGGTGTCATTTATTTTCGGTTATGTCGGATAAGTCTGGCTGAGTACCTTCTCGTACTCAGGGTTTTATTCCCACTTGTTGCAGATGGGCAGATGTATTACGGCTATTGTATCAACTGCCTTTATCCTGCGATGGGTGATGCTTAGGACCATGGGCATGGTCATTCCTTACGTCTCATCTAATGCTTTTGTTGGAGATGATCATTCGCTGGCACTATATTTAAACTCCGCGTGAGTGTGTGTGTGGTTTGAACAAATGACTTCCGCTACTTTTATTCGAACTGGTTTGTAATAACTATGTTTAAACTCTGATGTATCTGAGATTGCGAACTTTTATGTAATATGTGATGGTGACCGCTAAACTTATTACGATCATGGCCATTTGGGACACGAGTTGGTTTGAAATCCTTTGTGATTTCACGGACTCTGAGTTATCTGGGCTTAAGTTTGCTCAATCGTCTCGCTTCCGTGGATGATTCTCTTACTTAATTTACGTATAATTGGTCGGTTCTCATTACATGGCATCGTGAGCATGGTTTAGCGTGTTACTTTGTTCACAAGTGTATTTAAAACAAAAGGCATTTGGAAAACGTGATTTTCAAATTCTAAAGTGTGCCGATGATCATATCCTTTATGCCCGATTAAGGACTTTAGGTGGCTTAATTAAAATCTTGACTTGGGGTTCTTGCATCATATTTCTCTTTAAATCGCTCATACGGCGTGCTATTGTATGAGTGCCACTTGTTTGAGTGGTAATGAATGGATCGATTGCCTCTACGCCTCGGTAAGTGTGAGTTGTGAGAGCATGATCGGATACACCGCCGATCTAGGGTGAGTGCTTATATGATCTTGGAGTAATTACATGTTCTACGCATGTTTTACAAAGGTATCTCATGTATGGGTCTTCCGTCATGTGGGCGATGATGTCAATAGGACGATGGTTCGGGTAGTTACTACCGTTGTACACGTATCTGGGGATTCGTGTAGAGCGTGTAGATAAAACTTTACTGCTATTATGCATTCATTGGGAATTGGGCTGAAATGAATCTTCTGCAGGTACATAACAACGCTATCGTGTAGAACGCATTAGCTACGTATTGAGAGATCGTTGTATGCCACCGAATTCGTCGTTAGAAATTATTTATTCCTAAGTTTGTGAGAACGTACGGTACATGCATACATCATGTTACTTGTGCATTTCATGCATGTCATGCATTCCTCCCCTTATAAATTGATTCTCTCATTTTGATAAAAGTGGTATCAACTAAAATATGTTTCCCCGAGGTAATGAAAGAACTTTTGCTACAGATGGCCCGCATGAAGCAGACCGCCCGTAAGTCCACCGGAGGAAGGGCACCTCGACGTCCGTTGGCCCTAAGGGAGCACCACACCACGGACACCTTCTTGAGCGAGTTTGGCATGCCAACTTTGCTTTGGAGAGTGCTCCATGATGTGGGGTACCCAGAGGGTCAAGAGCCGGTGTACTCTTGGAATGAGAGCCAGTTAGCAGAAGATGGACTAGTAGTGGTGGAGATCACGGTTCCTGCTCTCGGTGATGCTCCAGATTGGGATGGTTGGCACTTGGAGTTTGAGGGTCGCACTCCAGCTGAGGGTGCAGAGGGAGCAGCCTTCCGTGTCATTAGGGACATTATGAGCAGATTTCCCAAAGAGCTTGCGGCAGCTCTGGTGGTACTTTTCCTAGGGATGATCCTCGTGATGCCATTTGGGTTCACCTCGTGGAAGTGCATTGGTCGAGGTCCAAATTAAGGAGCAGCTAGCTAGCGACAACCGTGCAATGAGTGCTATGTTCGCCGCCATTAGAGCATATGATGGTTTCGAGAGTACCCTCTGGACTTTGACCGGCTTGCGTGGTGAGGATAAGCTCAAAGGGAAGAAGCGAAGAAGAGACAGCGCGCATATAGCTAGCTTGCAGAGCGATTGGGCGATATGAACTTACAAAAATGAGATCAAGCGGTTGAGAGAGGTGATAGAGCTATGCAAATGAGTGCATCGTTGACTCAAGCCAACAACAATGCGAACCGCATGATTGGACAGTTGGTTCAGAGAGGAATGAAGCACGGAACGCAAGAAACCTTCTCTGCCGCAGAGAGTCGATGAGCTAGAGGAATACAACGGCAACTTTGCACGAAGAGTTTCATGCGCTCTACAATGGGGTTGGCCCATATGCTCCAGCAAACGCCGCTGGCATGAACATCGACGACGACAACCAGAACGAGCCTGCAGTTTCACCTGGAGGCGACGGTGACGTCTTCGATCCCGACGATGGCCCCGAGGAATAGGCTAGTTGCCTTGCGCTAGTATCTAGGTCCTGTCGCGACGACCTTTCTTTTGTTGGCATGTAACCTATCGTATGTTGTTTCGAACGTATGAGACTTGGCATGTGGTTGGAACTTGATGTTCGAATGCGATATCTGAGCGCATAAAAAGTCCAGTGTATGTATGCTGACAATGTGACTGTATGGATGCGATGTTTGCCGTTGAAGTAATTCGATTTAGTGTTGTTGTCTTAATTGGGATGAGATTGTTGTGCCTCTGCTTTTATTGCATGAATTTATTCTCTCCAATAAATTCAATGCGGCATAATTTTTCTTCACTGCAATCATTACGACTTCACTCAATCGTTACTTGTTGTTTGAAATATGCGAGATGACAAACACTTTCGCCAAACCACGTATGAAGTCACCGAGACCGGTGCTAACGGTGTGGGGACCGGTGGTGGTGGTGATGGTGGGAACCACAGCAACAACAATGAACCTCCCCATGAACCACATTTGCCACCTCCTCCCCGCTTACCCCTCGAGATTTCTTCGCCACAAATACTTTCGGGAGTCGGCGCAATGCGGAACAATCCCGGAAAAAACATGAAGGATTTTCACAGCACCATCGCCAACAACGTTCAACGTGGTAACAATCAAGGTGGTGGCATGGGAGTGAACCAATATAGCAGCTTCAAGGATTTCATGGACACCAAAGCACCCGTATTCAAGGAAGCAATAGAGCCACTCGACATCGAGGAATGGATCAACACAATGGAAGATAAATTCCGTGTGTTGAGGATGACCGAGGTTCTAAAAAGCGGAGTATGCTTGCACTTCAATTGCGGGACCCATGGGGGAATGTGGTGGAAGCACCATCGCACCACCTTCCCTCCAAATGCTCGATTTCTTGGAGAGAGTTTGCCGAGGCCTTTCGTGGAGTCTCTATATTCCACCCGGCCGACCGAAAAATGAAGTTGGGAGAGTTTACGGCATTAAACCGGGGCAACAAAACCGTGACGCAATACCGCATGCCTTCAACAACTTGTGTCGCTATGCTCCCGACATGGTTGACACAGATGCTAAAAGAATAGCCGGTTTCAAGAGAGGACTCAATCCAAAATGATGAAGCATGTTGGTACCAACAACCGTGTCGATTCAATGACTTCATCGGATCGTCTCAAGCAGAGAAGAATAATAATGCCAAAGACTGCAGCCAAGACACGTAAGAGAGCCTTTGAAGGTGGGCCGTCTCAAGCTAGAGCACCTATGGGAGGTCGTCCTCCATATCGCCCATCGGCACCTGGCGCTAGGTTCAGGCCACCTCAGCCAAGAAGTCAGAATTTCCGTGGACCTCAAAAACCGTACAAGATGGCAGTACAGCCCAACAAAGCAGCCGCAACTGCAGTACAAGGAAATTCCAAGGGAACAGTGGGATCATCATGATGAGGGAGATGCAACTTGGGAAACAGGAGAGTATCTGCAAAAAGCTTATGAAGAATTTTATAACAAATGGTTCGTAACCCAAATCTCGGGACGAGATTTTTATAAGGGGGGAGGGCTGTAACACCCCGGTGTTATGCCTACATTTAGGCACTGCAAATCACGCATATCATGCATCATCAAGCATCCTAATCATGCATGCATAATCTTGCATATAATAACTGAAACATTACTTCGAAACATACGAAACATGTTTGTGAAACGTAAATGATGCATACACTTATTAGAGTTGTTTTGCTCTGATTCTTGCTTGCTAGGTTAGTAGAACTTGTTTGGTTATGATTGTAAATCATCTAGAATTGTTTAGCACAATTTTTGGAGCAAGGTTTGTATCTGAATTATTGCCAAATTTTTCTTTAAAAATAATTCTCAAAAATTAGGGTTTTGAGTTAAAATTTAACTTTGATTGTATAATTCAAAATCTAGAAAGAATTTGGCTTTGGTCATAAAAGCAAAGTTGTAGAGAATTAAATTCTAAACAACTTTCATTTTTGGTACATTTTCAAAAGAGGTCATTTTCTTGCTCAAAATAATATTTGAAAACTGTTATTTGAAAATTTATTGAAAATGGAAATTAAAAAAATTGTTCTCTGTTTTAGCGGGCCGCCGCCTGCATTCAGCCCGCCCGACCAAGCCGGCCCAATGAGCCTCCAGCCCCAGCGCCAGCACCTCGCCTCCCCAGCCCAATTCAACAGCCGCTGGCTCTCCCGCTCGCTTTCCGCCGCCATTGACGTCACAGCCGTTCGTGCCCGGCATCGCGTCGGTAGCGCTCACACATCACAGCGTCAGCTTCCTGCTTGCACGCCCGCCAGCCATGCAGCACCACGGCCTGGCTCCACCTCCACCACGCCTTCTTCTTACCTTGCTGTTACCTCCCTCCCATTCCTCCTCCCTCTCTCTCACCAGAGAGCAAACAAGCAAGAAGCTCACGCCCAGCAATAACACGAGCTCGCCATCACGTCGCCGCCGCCGCCTCGACGGCAGATACCCTCCCACGCCTCCATTCCCGATTCATGCCGCCAAGAGCTCCGCCTAGCCTCCACCGCTTGCGTTTGCGTTAAGCTTGCGCCCGTCGTCGCGTCGAGGTAAGAACCAAGCGCCGTAGCCTCCTTCCTCTCCGGCGAGACCTTCTGCCATGGCCGTGGCTGGCTCGCCACGCCGCCGGCCACCTCCACCATCCCAGCGTTCTTGGCTCGGCATGATGGCGTGACACGCCGGCACCACCAGCGCCACCGGGAGGCTTGCTTGCCCGGTGAGCACCGGCCGGCGGGGCGCCTCCCTGCCCTGTCGGTCGTGACAGGCAGGCCCACCCAGCGATGGCGTGGCCTTTGTCCCGAAGCCGAGTGGGCCAGTGGCTTTGGGCGAGCCCAGCGAGCTAGGCCGCCGCCACCTTTCGCGGACTGAGCAGGCTGGCTGTGGCCGTGGGCCAATTCATTTCATTTCCAGGCCGCCCAAGAGAGTTTGAAAGAATTGTTTTCAATTTATTCTTTATTATTTGAAAACGTAAATGGTTTGCAAAATGTTTGGATACTCAAAGTTGCTCCAAATTTGTTGAAACAAATTTTCTAGGTTCCTTATCACCATATCTACTTGGGAAAAATTGTGCATGTCATTTTTGAGATACTTTTCTATAGGATTTTATTTAATCTTGAATATTGCTGATAACTTGAAAATATGTAGGAAAATATATAGGCTTCAGAAAAATATGATTCCAAGTTTGTTAATCTTCTTATGTCATGTACTTCCTAGGAAAAATATGTTTCATGCATGTGCTGTGGGAAAATTTTGAGGTGTAGTTCAAGTACCTTTAATGGCTGATTTACATTATTTTTGCTAGAGCACAAATTTTGTATAAAACATGCATGTGACAATTTTTGTACAGTGATTATATACTATAAAGAACATAGGAAAAATACTCAATCTGTTGTTTGACACTTTTCATAGTACAAAGTAATTTCATGCTCATTTTTATGCTATAGCTTGTCATTTTTGTGTAGGATAGTTTACTTATCCAAATGCCATGAAAATTTTATGGTAGTCTGCTTAGAGTAGTACTATGCTACTGTAATTTTCTTAGATTTTTATAAGCACCAGAAATATAGGTTGCTGTTGTAGCCTTAGTTTCAAATGAAATAAAATAATCCTCTTTAATGCAAGTTAGTTAATAATGTTAGCTTTGGTGTATCTTTGAAGCATTTAATAAGATGTGTTGACTTGACCTATTGGTAGTAGAAGAGAATGCAGTAGATGACATGTGCTTGTAGTATATTTTCTTGGATGATGTGACTACCTTGCTTTTCAACATATCCATTGCATTCATCTCCTTCGATGCACCGATTGCATAGGCACTTACACGCATTGCATCATACAGGATCGCAAACCGAGAACCCAGTCGTCATTCCCGAGGAGCCCGAGGAGCGCTTCGAGTGCAACCTGCAGAAGTGCCGTGGTCCAACGAGGAGGACGTTGAGGAGCTTCCGGAGTGCCCGATCACCGCCGAGCTCCTTCGAGAGAGGCAAGCCCGAGCATCTTTCTCCCGGTTTGCAATGATTTCATTAAATACTTTACTTTAAATTGATGCATTACGTTCAGGAGTTGTTTGCAACCGTTCTTTTGCATTATACCTTGTTTACCTTTGTTATACTATATCCTTGTTACCTGGTATCCGCAATCGAGTCAATGCTTAGTCGGCTTTAGACCGGTAGAAGTCGGGTGATTTCGTCACCGCGAGCTATAGGTGGTTACACGATCTGTTTGGATGGCTATGAAGTCATGGTATAACTAAGTGTTAAATGAAGTTGAGACCGGCGGAGACTTGCGTAGTTTTGGACCGTAGTGTTTCCGTGCTCGTATCGATTAAGGACCGACTGCGTTGTTGGGCCTCGAGTCATGTTGAACGCATGCCTTACATTTAGTTGGCGGGATAAAGTACCTTCCGACCGCTGAAGGTGGGAGATTTTTTTCGGGCGAGTAGATTGCCGCATGACGCCTTGTGTGTGCAAGGCAGTGTGGTAGGACACGGGCGGGATGATAAGACCAAAGTGCGATCGGTCGGCCCCGGTACATGTGGTTCTGGCAAACTCGAGATACCGAAAAGTTGACTCGGTGATCAATATCTCACTTTAGCGGGTGAGTGAGATTTGTGTAAGGAATAAATCACCAGCTGGTTAGGAATCGATTCGAATCGCCATCGCTCCTGGATAGTGAGCACTTGACTTGAGTGACTTCATCGTAGTAAATGTTTATGGAACACTTGGACAGTTATAGTGAATATGACAGTATGGAAGTTGTTTAATGATCAGTGGTTATCATTAATTGCTTAATCACATGTTTACTCTAGTATAGGTGCAAATCTAGTCGACAGGTTAATACTAATTAACTTGACAATAATGCTTTTAGAAAGGTTCTTAAAATGCAAAAAAAATGCTTCTTTTGCAAATGAGTCAGCTACCCTATTATAAAGCCTTCATAATCCTTGGTGTCATTTATTTTCGGTTATGTCGGGTAAGTCTGGCTGAGTACCTTCTCGTACTCAGGGTTTTATTCCCACTTGTTGCAGATGGGCAGATGTATTACGGCTATTGTATCAACTGCCTTTATCCTGCGATGGGTGATGCTTAGGACCATGGGCATGGTCATTCCTTACGTCTCATCTAATGCTTTTGTTGGAGATGATCATTCGCTGGCACTATATTTAAACTCCGCGTGAGTGTGTGTGTGGTTTGAACAAATGACTTCCGCTACTTTTATTCGAACTGGTTTGTAATAACTATGTTTAAACTCTGATGTATCTGAGATTGCGAACTTTTATGTAATATGTGATGGTGACCGCTAAACTTATTACGATCATGGCTGGGACACGAGTTGGTTTGAAATCCTTTGTGATTTCACGGACTACCGGGTTATACGGGCTTAAGTTTGCTCAATCGTCTGCTCTGGTGGATGATTCTCTTACTTAATTTCGTATAATTGGTCGGTTCTGTTACAAACCTGAACTTCACATTTATCTCTTGTGGGTGGGAAGGGTCTGCTTCAGATGCTGGAGTTCTTCGATCAGCTATTTCCAAGGGTTTCCAAGTTCCTGAGGGAAAGTTTTATCTTGTGGATGGTGGGTATGCAAATGCACCACAATTCCTTGCGCCTTATCGAGGAGTTAGATATCACATTGCTGAGTTTCAGCGGCGCTCATCTCGAAGAAGAGAATATGCTGATCACAAAGAGCTTTTCAATCATCGTCATGCACTTCTTAAAAACCATATTGAGAGGGCTATTGGGATTCTTAAGAAAAGGTTTCAAATTCTGAAAGTGGGAACACATCATCCCATAGAATCTCAAATAAAAATTCCAGCAGCAGCCGCTGTATTTCGTTACATAATTAGATGTCTAAATGGTGACGAGAATTGGCTAGATCACCAACCTACTTATATACCAGAATTTGATCATGTTGATCTGCCACAAGGAGATGATAATCATCAAAATGATGTGCAGTCGCTGAATTTACAAGACCATGCTACAAACGTCCTAAGAGATCATATTGCCATGCAAATGTGGGAACGCTACAATCAAAGTCGTGCTTAGGAAGTAGCAGTCAAGTCGTAGAGCATGAAGATTATTTTGTAGTGTGTTATGTAATAAATGATGTGCTATTGTATAAGACATCTATGTTTATGACTTCCTATCTATGTGAGTTATGTTATATGTCGCCAAACTATTACAGTTGTGTTTGAATGTTATTTTTGTAAACTCTAGCTATGACTAAAGGACAAAGCTCAAGAGCATCATGGAGCTTTAATTATGAGAAAGGACTTCTTGATGTACTTCAAGAACACAATCATGAAAGGTTTAAGGGCCAAAATGGTTGGTCACCTGAAGGATGGAGAAGTATCATAAAGCATTTCAATGAGAAGTTTCCATCCGCTGGATTTTCGAAGGCACAGATTCAAGACAAGGAGAAGGACATTAAAGGAAACTACAAGGTCATTCGGGCAGGGATTAATGAAAGTGGGGTTGGCTGGAATGATTCTTTGTGCATGATCAATGCTTTACCAAATAAATGGAAGAAACTTATTGATGTATGTTGTAAGATCATTTCACTTGCTAGATAATTTAGCTTGTTACTATGCTGCTAACTTTAGTTTGAATTTGCTAGGATCATCCAAGGCTTAAGAAGTTCCAAGCAAAAGCATTTCCTTTGTATCATGAGTGTGAGAAAGTGTATGAAGGTAAACTTTTTATTCAGCTACTAGTGCAGATAGCTTTTTTACCTGTCCTACAGTAGTGTTCAGTATTTAGATTTTTTGAGCTACTAGCATTTGTTTTGAGATAGCTTTTTGTTAGCCCCAAACCTTCAAGTCTTCTCCAGTGAAGGTTATTGGTGCCATGGACCATGCTAGTCTGTTTTATGGGAGCTGGGGCGCTATGTTTAGCATCCTTTGGTAGTCTTTGTGGATACATTTGTTTTCGTGGTCTTGACTCGAGGTGATTGTGAATATGTGACTGAGAGATTAAGAGAAGGTAGAATGTTGTTAACTTCAATAACTGGCAAAACACTATTGGGTTGGTTTTCTTGTTTTGGAATATTCTGCTGCTATAGTTAAGTGGTTGACTAGTGTACTGTTGCCCTAAAATTTGGCCAGAAGAGGTGGCGGGTACTACACTATACTAGACTGGGCTGAATTAGGATTTGCGTAGTTAGCTACCACGGTGGTTAACCCAACAGACTAGAGGACTGGGTTTGTGAAGCTGGAATCTTCCTACCGAGCAGTCATGTGATAGATATGATTCGTTGGATTTGATCTTGATGTTTCTTTTGTCTTCAATTCCATTGCCATTTTTTTTGTTTTGAGATAGCAAAAGCATTTTTTTACCTATCCTGCTACTACTATCCTTTTCTGCTAATATTTTTGGGACATTCATGTGACTTGAGTTTATTTATCCACATGAAACAGGAAGCATTGCAACAGGTGAATTAAATTTCACATCAACAGAGCCACTTGAGTTGCACCCACTGTCTTCCACTCAACATGTCAACACCAGTGACATAGATGCTCCAGATAGCAGCATGAACCCTTTCTCTGCAAGTATGGATGATCATAGGGCATCAAGTGAACCTATAGACCTCACTGGAGCAGAACCATCTTCCTCTGCTTGTTCGGGACAAAAGGGATCAGGAAGTGGGAAAAAGAGAAGCATTGCTGGAGTTCTACAAGGCTATTTGGACCACAAGATAAAGCAAAGCAAAACTTTTGTGGAATCACTAGATGAAACAAGTAAAGGTGACTATTCTATCAAGAAGTGTATGGATCTTCTGGAATCCATGGAAGAGCTCTCAGATGAAGAGAAGGCGCAAGCAACAAGCGTCATGAAGTGTGAGGTGAACAGAGAAATTTTTATCAACTTCACAAACCCAAGAGTTCGCCTATTGTGGATTAAGGGCGAGATTGCTCCAAAGGTAAGTTTACTAATGAATTATTTTAACAAGGTACCCCAAGTCTTCTTGGAACTATTTTTGTTCTGCATATAAATTGTGTAAACTGGGTCCTTTGCCATTTTTCTTTAAGGTGACTCTTTTGCTGTGTTTTATTTTAACAAATAACAGCAGCCGTCATAAGCTTTATAGGAAAGAAAATAGCAGTCCTTGACATCAAGAGAGATAGAGCTATAGCTGTGCACACAAGATATGTATATTGAGACTTCCTATGTCTTGACACTTAAATTAACTGAGGCATACTATTTTGGTATCCTCCATTCTTTTTTGGGTTAGCCCTGGCATGTCACTAGCATGATCTATGTGTGACGTATCCTGGCAATCTGCCTTGGCTGCTGTATTTCCTTTAATCAAAATTTTGGAATTCAGTGTAGGTGGTTATAGAGATTCTAGACCTCTATATTCCTTTAATGTAATTGAGGCCTTTTGTGCTTGCCCGATCTGTGTGTTGCTGATCCAAGCAATTTGCATCCCTCTTATATCAATTTTTTTATTTCACTGGAAGATCTTCTGGTGCTTCTATTGTATAAATGTTTTGCACTTTGCTTCATTTGATGAGCCAAGAGCTTTGTAAACCTCAGTAGTGACTGAGTTTTTCTATGTGCATAGTTGGTAGAACTGGACACTAGTGACTTCATTAGTTCGATTGATAAGCAGCAAAGGAACACACCAATTGTCTGCTAATATAAAGTCTTTCAGGGCTCTCAATTTTGAGGCTGCAGAAACTCCTTAATATCTGAATCTCGTAATTCTGCATTGTCTTCTCATAATTGACTTCTTAACATATTTTTATCAGTTCAACAATGAATTATTTTGGAGATTTATGTAATCATTTTGGCTATAACTAGTACATCCATGGATTGGCTGCTCGAATTTTGAGTTAGCAGGAAGCTTTTCATTAATTTTACAGTACTCTGTAAAGCAGGAAGCTTTTCATTAAAAAAGTTATCCTTTGCAAATCCTTGCAAGATTCACCTACCCTCAGACAATGGTCAATCAACCGAAAGACAATAGGAGTAGAAATCAACTAACTAATTACTTCAAAGATTAGAAAATGGAAGTTAGGATAGGAACAATTAAATTCAGAAATCAATTAATCACCATGGTTAAGGGGCTGCAACATTTTTCATAATCTAAATTTCACCAAATTTTTTCTTTGTTAGTATTGAGTTATCCTATATGAATGAAAGCTGATATAATTATTGCTCAAGAAGAATGATAGTGAACCGGATTTTTTCTTTGTTAGTATTGAGAAACCGAGGAAACTTTTCACTTAGTCAACCAGATTTTCATTTGCACAAATCCAATATTTTTTTCTGTGAGTACTGTATGATTGCGTGAAACTCTAGCATTTCAAAGGGGCCTAAGTATGCAACTTGAATCAGTTTTTGGTTATACAGTATGTTTTGAGTGCAATTACCAATTTCACAAATGATATTTGACTTGAAGCCATTACCAATTTGCAACCTGTTCGCTTGCTCGTAAACGATCGTAAATTTCCAACCGGAAACAGTGTTTTTCTCTCATACCAAACCAGCCAGCAGTAAATAATCCACGATACGACACGGCCTCCCGAACAGGCTGTTGATAGCAAGCTTGATAGATACTAGTAACCATAATAATTACAGGTATTGACGTCAATTTAATCTGATAGTCTGTTGCTAGCTATGATCTTGTGTGCAGTTAACATTAGTATTTGCGCTCCTATATTTACATCTGTGATAATGACAATGTTCGTTGATGCGGGTTTGAGTGTCCAGACATTTGAAGAGGCATCTCATGAAGTGTCAAAGCTATCGAACGTGTCGATCCACCGAGAAATTTCCAATTTGCCGCATTCCACGATGCCGCTTTTATGTTTATTCCTTGCTTGAACTGGACATGTCTGTCTTTACTTCCATAATCTTGAAAGTCTATGCAAATGAATTACATATCAGTACTAAATTTATCTGTGGTGCTAAGTTTCAGCTTGAGAAAACATCATTTCTGAATTCTGTGTGTTTTTCTGATTATTCTAAATATTTTTTGTCGCCCGGGTTTTGTATCCCCATGTTTCCCAAATGGTAGCTGGTAATTTTTCCCACTAGGGGATTCCGTCTCCTGGGGGGACAGGGGTGGCAAGTGTAGTGGAGAAAACCCCTTGGGGGCTTAAACACACGTGGTTTTGGGCACCCTTCGTCCAAATGAGCCCGTAGAGTCTCAAACAGCGTTTTTCTTCTTATCAAGCGAGCGGAGTTTGGCGGCCGCTCAGGCTAGCCACGATAGCGGAATTAATCTGTAGCGTTTGATCTTATTTTTACGGTCTCCTTTTACTCCACCTTATGTTACTGTTCCTGATCCACGTGCCATCCTGTGTAAGGCTAGAGAAAAAAATATCTCTCCCAAATCGGTCGTCTCCACCCCAACCTCGCCGCCTCCGCCTCCGCCTGCGCCGCCCCGTGCCCCTTTTCTCTCTCTCCACATATCCCTCCGGCTCCACGACGCACTGTGCCAAGGCAATGGTGCCGCCGCTGCTCGCCATGACGCCACCGAGGCCGCAGCACCGCCGCTCCGCCCTCTTGGCGTCCTAGCACGGTCAACCCCCAGCCCTAGTGACGTGGCTCAACCACGGCTGGCTGCTATCTGCGGCAGCCTCAGCACGGCCGCCCCCGCCGCGGTGGCCTGGGCGGGCCCCGGTTGTGATCGTCCCGATGCGGCAGCCTAGGTGGACCACCCACCGGATCTGGTGATTCCACTGCTGTCGCCCTCCTCTCTCCTCTCTTACACTCTTCCCACACTACTGTTTCATTGGAGTTCTTTCTTCAACGAAATGTGAATTTTATCTGCAAGTCAGATGAGATCACCATGTGAGATATGCTGGCTGCTACATACATGGCAACTGCTTAATTTTATCTGCATGTGAGATGAGATGCATGGCAATATTTGTGTTTGATCCTAGAAAAAATTCTTTATGAGGGTCTCAATAGGTGCAAAATCACATATACTTGAATCCAGTTATATTTGCTAGAACCAAAATGTTATGGACTGCGTAAATGGTTTACTATTTTTTGGTTATATCATGAAACTTAGACTTTCTTGAATACCCAAATGCTAGATAGCATCCTATGTGTTTTAATAGAAACTGAAACTTTCTTAAATACCAAATACCAAACCAAAAATTTTGCTGCTTTTTCCCATCAATGGTTGCACAAACAGGAACCCTACGATGAGTACAGGCATGGCAATTTCAGCAGGACCAAACATTTTTGGATGCAGGGCTTGGGATGGCCATTTTTACTTTTCAATCTACGTGCTTCACTGATGTCTACCATTCTCATGTTTGAAAACTGAAAGTTCAGCCATGCGTTTTGAATCTCATGTTCTATTGATTGTGCTCTTTTTGGATGTGTGCCTTGTCTACAAATAGTATTCGAACCGCAGTTTTAAGTTAGATTGTGCTTATAGTTGCATGGCTCTGTTAATAAAACTATCGATTAATGCCAGCATAGGTAGATGTAATTTCCTTTAAGACTTTCGGTTAGAGAACTATGAGTTTGCATCATGGGTTTTTTATCAATTTTTAGCATGCATACCTTGTTTTGCATTTCAAAATCCTGCTCATGAGGTAGTTCCATTTTAGGACTACACAACAGGAAGCAATACTTTGTTAGGTATCAAAATCCACCTCATGTACATAATTGGCGGGTTTCAAAAAGTGATATAGTTTATAACACTCCGCAAGGTTCTGATCTTATCTCCAAAGTTAGCAAGAGGATTCATTAAGAAAGGGTGGCTACTCATGTGAGGAATCCCATTGCTTATTTTTTTAGAGGATCTTAGGCTATGTAAAAGTATGCTTGCTGATGGGTGAATTTCTGAATTTGATTTCTTAGACGATAAGGTGGATGCAGGAATGGGCTGAACCACACCGTCTGTTCAAGAGAATTACTTACCCCTCCAAAGGAAGCTGATTTTTTTATCTCACTAGGTGCTAAATTTATATACTGTAATGTCGGATGGCTACTGGAATGGAAGGATCTGGACTACAGAACATGCTACATGGGAACTTGAGTCTTCATCTTCAAAAGTAGACAAGGTATGCCATGGAAAACATTTATCTGTGTTAGCTACCACACAACAACTTCATTGAACAAGGAAGTGACAATGATCTATACATTTTCATCATTTGGGCTATATGCTCATCTCTTTTTTAGTACACCACAACTAATGAGATTTATCAGCTTCAAGCAAGCTTGTTTTTTTGCAATTGTCTGGTGACGTTGCTTTCCTAGGGTACCTCACGCAAATATTGAGCTCTGTTAGTTCCAACCAAGTTTTGTTCTTTCTGTTGTCTAGAGAATAGTCCATTTGAACCATATGTTCAAATTGACCCTGTGGGATTTTCTGTGAAATCCGTTACATTGTTACATTCCAAACATGTCCTAAATTGCTTAAAGATTTCACAATTTTCAGTAATGGTGCTATCCATGTGCTATACAGGTAAAGAGGGGATATTTAAGAAACACCACAGACTGCCAGATGGTTGTCCTCCTGGTTGAAATGATGACCATTTGAGATTACTTAACCCGCTTCATGGGTTCTGCCACAATTCTCGTGCTGCTTGTTTCGTCGACGATCAGGTAAAATTGAACTATCTAAATATTTCAGTCACCTGAAGAAAAGTATATTGACGTGTTTTGTTGCCACCTTTCCTGTGAAATCTCTGTTACATTGTCACATTTCAAGCATGTCCTAGATTCCTTAAAGATTTCATAGTTCTCAGCAATGATAAACTATCCACGTGCTATACAGATTAAGGGGGGCATATTTCAGAAACTCTAGAGGCTGCCAGATGGCTGTCCTCCTAGTTTAGATGATGATCATTTGAGATTCCTTAACCAGCTTCGTGAGTTCTAGCACAATTCTTGTTCTCCACTTCTCATCGATCTAAATATTTTTGTCACCATGCATGAAAAAGTATATTGCCGTGTTTTATTGGCACCTTGTACCTAAGTTCTTGGAATCTCTCTAGATTTAATTATGCTTCCATTTGTTGCTTGCATTTTTATTAGTTGAGGTTTATGGTTACTGGCATGGCTAACTCTGCTGGCACCCTTGTATTGTGGCTATTTTTAATGTAGTATGGTGGATGCTTTGATTATTACATCGATGTATTTTACACATGTCATGGCTTAATTAATTAACTTATCTATTGTATATCTATTGTACAGGATCGAGTAATTAAGACCATTCTTTTTGCGGCATCCATACTTCCTTACATCTGTCGACCACTCCTCATTATCTCTACTTCTACTTCTCTCTCCTTGTGGGAGGCTAAGTTCAATCGGTTGGCAGCGTCCATCAATGTTGTATTGTACAATGGAGACAAACATGTACGCAAATCAATTCAAGATC
Source organism: Miscanthus lutarioriparius (assembly GCA_904845875.1). NCBI lineage: Eukaryota > Viridiplantae > Streptophyta > Magnoliopsida > Poales > Poaceae > Miscanthus > Miscanthus lutarioriparius. The sequence continues at coordinate 96,823,684 of CAJGYO010000007.1, read as the reverse complement.
TGGATTCCCTGACGATGGTTCTGTGTTGCGAGTTCTCTTGTCCCACCCTGATGCCACCCTAGAGGTAATATTATTTTGGTACACTCAGTTTGTCTACCTTATCCATTAAAAGAGCACAATTGCTTTCTTTAAATGTATTTTGCATTAATGTTATGAAACCATGAAGTTTACTTATCAAATAATTTGTACCCTTTTATTTCCTTTTGTAGTTCCATTATTATACAGGATAATGAAGCCATTCAACAAATTAACTGGGTACCATTTATGGTCAATGATTGCGAAAACTCTAGGGTTTCAAAATGCCTTCAACAACTTAAGCAACTTCATACCAATTTTAGGGTGGTTCTATTCAGTTCCTCACTAAAGATGCTGCCAACAACCTTATATGGAATTCCTTTTTGCGCAAGTGGGTCATATTTTCTTATTTTTATCTTGCAGCAAAGTATTGCAGACCACATCAATCTGCTGTCTTTCGTCAATCCTTAAGAAAATGGTACATTGAGTGTTTCAAATGGTGTTTCCTTTGATACAGCTGCCACCCTAGCTGTTTAGAAAGAAAAACTTGCACGTTATAATGCTTTTGAGCCAAAAAGGTAGCTTGTTCAGAGCTTTGAGAGTATTGGGTTCCTGCCCGCCTTTCACCAGTGCAACTACAGATGTGCTGTTACATATTACTACCGGGTTATTTAGTAGATAGCCTCTATGTTCTTATACCCTCTGTTTATTTGGTGTGCTTGCCATCTAGGCTCCCTCAATTTCTCCATCAGGTTGGGTGTTTCAGACACTGTCAAAATTCCTAAGTTCTAAATAATCCGCTCCATCCTTCTAACCATTCTTCAACATACTTGGCTTGTGCTTCCACTGTTCATGATTCTTACCTATGCTTTCCTCCTATTTAAAATGTAGTCGTCCATTCCCTGTTTGGCTTCGATTCCTCTTTTGGCTCCTTTACTTCTTCCTTTTCGTTTCCCTACCCACCCTTCTCTATTGGCCTATGTTTAGAGTTTCCTCATGTTTCAGATGTGGCCACCCATTGCCTATTTAGGCTTCCATTTGAGATGTATTTTAGTGTATAATTGTCAGGCACAAACCTCTTGTGCACTGTTCTTTAGTGACATTTGTCCAGGACTATCAGCAACCATTTTCTGGATTGCCAATTGACCATAACTCTTACGGAGCTTTTGACAGACATTTTCTTTTGCAATCATAACCAACCTTGCCTCGCTAGATCTAAATATTTTTGTTGTTTCCCAAAAAAAGATCCAAATATGTTTAAAATTAATCCAATGGGTTGGTTGGTCAATCTTCGACCATTTAAAGAATATTTGTATACTTGATTTGCTCTAAAGGGATAACAAAACTAGGATGGGAACATACCTCTGAACCATGGGCATCATGACTATCATGGAAAACGATATAACTACGTATTACGAGATGTTACCTACAATGTGCAGGAGGCAATGAACCTTTCTCCCTAGACATCTTGCATTGTTAGTTTTATCCCTATACTCATACTACCTTATCTAATTTTTACCTAAGAAAACAACTCAACACCCTGATGTTATCAAAACTAGGTCCGGCATCATCGGAAGTTTCAACCTTCCGGCCTATTTGCAGTAAGGGCTCACCTCCAAGGATGTACACCGGTATGTAATCCTGGTAAAGCTTCCTCAGGAAGTGAAGATTGATAATTTGGATTGAAGCTAATAAAATATCCTTTGGCAGGATTTGCATGCTCTTTTTACTGGAGAGGATGATACTTGGGAGGCTTGGCTTCTCTTTGATATAGGTCCTAGGCTTTGGTAGCAACACAATCAAATTAAGCCGCAGATTTTCTCCTTTTGAATCTGCAATTACAAGGCCTTCACAGGTAATGCTGCTATTTTTATCATGCCATTATCTATCCAGTGTTTCCACAATCTGCAAGTCCATGCCTTTACTTTTATTTCTAGATTATGAAAAGAAACCGAAATCTTTATATTTAGTCCACTGTTTTCTACTTATTTGTTCTTTATTTTGTATAAGCCTAGAATGTTACCATCTCTATGGATTGCAATTTGGCTATAGGAACAGGTTCAGAGTTAACAACATCATGACGGCTGGTAATATGGAGTTTCTGCTGCTGCGTCCAACATTCTCTTAAATACGTGTGCAGTGCAGTTACATAACATGTTACCGTGCACTGACTATGTTGGATTCTCTGCTCTTTTGTCCGCCTGCAGTGCCTGCTAACCGATCTGTCCATCCATCGTTTAGGTTCGCCTCTTCCTTGCTTATTCTGTTTTTCATCCTTATTTATTTGTTGGACTATTTACTTAATTTCGTCCTTAGTGAAAATGGTGTTTTACTTCCCTGTTTTTACAAATTCCAAATGAATGTTCTCTAATGCTATTCATATATTTTCCTGAGCTATTTGCATACGTCCATATATTGTCAGCTATTTGTGCTTTTATAGTCATGTGTTACTTTAGTTTGGTTCTGATGTTCCCAGCCTTATTTTCACTGCTTTAGATGCTTAGCTCGCAGTTCACTTCCATGCTTCCGAGATAGCAACTCTGTTCTTATGATCATATTATCCAGATACTTTAATGATTCAAAATTAGCCTATGTGTTTGTAGCATGTGTCTTGCCACAGTCCTTATCCAAGAAGTGTTATAGTTCCACGAAGCAAAATCCTGGCCTTCCATTGTATGACATATCTATTCAGTGCTAAACTTATGTAATCGCTCCATGTAACATATGTGCCCATCCTCCTTTTAACGCACTGTCAAATATGCACAATTAATGTGTTATGGCCCATGTAAAAAGAACTGAAGTATTTCAGTTCCTTTGTATGACACATATCTATATTAAACTCCTCTCCCTGAGTCTATTTCCATACAAAAATTTGATATATATTTTTTACCCATGGATTTTCACCCACTAATTCACGATGCCCGCGGTGGTGACAATTAGTTCAGTGGAAATGAGAGGTCTGAAATAGCAGGTTTTAGTGTGCCGAACATGAGTCACTTAAAGAATCCTTTGCCACTGGCCTAGGGCTGGCTCCTTGGGCCCTTCCTTCACTCCCATTTTGCAGGTGAGCTTTATAGAATTGGCATATACGGGAAATGTGCAGTCCGCGATAGTTGTGCATTCCTAAAATGAAAATTGTATTTTTTTGTGTTTTGGTTTTGATTCTTAAATACATGTTTGGTGAGAGAGGGTTTCATACATAGGCCTTTTCTTTTATCAAATATATTGTCATTGCCATATACAGGAGATGTCCAGCAGGGACAACTGTGCTTAGTTTCAATCCGCATTAAAATTGGTAAAACGAAAGAAACATTTATTATCAGTATAATAACTTGCTATTCGCTCCACAGATTTAATTTGACCAATTTTTTGGTTTTTAGTTCTCAATAGCATGACACTGACAGAGTTCCATGAATACCCCAATCTTTGATCAATATATTACCATATCCCAGAAATGTGCATCACCATGGAATAACTGTATAGCACCCTTGGCTTTGTACATATATTATTATCATAGTTATGTTCTTTAGCACGCATACATAATTCTATAATCTAAAATAGAGTAAGCTAATTGCAGTTCTGTGACAGTAACAGCAAGACCTGCCCATGGCGGTGAGGAGGTTGTTGTTGGTGGCGCATGTGGTGGTGTCAAAGATGCAATGACAGCCTTCTTATCTGTTAATGTTTTATGTGTGTACATCTATTGGCCACATGTGTTGAATCCTACATGGCCGACTTCGTCAACCTTCTCTGCAGTGTGCTGCTATATGCTCGTGTGGCCTACATTGACTGCAAAGGTACATGTCCTAGCAGCATATTCACAGGATATATGCATGAATGCTCCTAACAACTAAAGGTCATGTGATTGTTTTTCAGATTTAGACCTCTATGAAGTAAAATGTAACAGATCCATAATAAGATCCTTAATATACGAAAATATACAAGTGTACTTTAAAATAACAAAATACATAATGAATGTGCTTTACATCATGCCAAACCTTTTTTCTTTCCTTTTTTCGTCATTTTTGAAGTATAAGAACTTGTGTTATGAATTTGGTGATTTTAGTAGGGCCGAATTACTGGAATTTATTGCCAACTCCTTTATCTGTTCATAACGGGCACCATTTTTGGAATAGCTCCAAGTTATCTACTGCTTCCTCCTTTAACTATTGCCTAGGTTTCTTTCTTCAATTGATCGTGATGTTTTCATTACATGATGGTAATGGCTTCTCTATCTTACATGCTGGCCAAAGTGACCACCCTGTACTATGAACCCCATGTAGATAAGTTTTTTGGAAAAAAAACATAATTGCAATTGCAATTGATATTTACTGGTTTTTTTATGGTAGTTGCCTAATTTGATTGCCATTCTCACAGTGTTCTTGGGTGGTATCCTAATTTCACACTATACTATCAGTAGCACTAACCTTGTCATTACTGAAGTGGGAAATGAAGGTGCCGTGACTATCGAAGGAGGGAGTGAGGCACATGCTGCTGGAAACAACAAGAGACACCTGAGAAGCTAGGTCGCGTAAAACGCCAGAAGAAGCCCACTACGAAGTACATCTGTGTCAACTATCTAACAATTCTTTGTTGACAGCAAGAGCTTGTCTGGAACAAGGGAATGCAAAATAGAGGAATTGGAAAAAAAAACTGAAATAGGATATAGTGGATAGTGAAAAACTATAGATTCTAAAACACAGGAATTGATACTTTGAGATGTTTAGAATGGTGGGAAGAAGGCACAGGAATCTGAGCAACTATAGCAAGAGAGTGAGAGCAAAGATTCTTTCCCTTGGGTTGGAGTGGAGTTTTTATTTTCTATGTTTTGTGCTGTTATGGTTTGTTTTCCTTTGGAATGAAACTCAAATTTGCTTAAATGTATGAGCATTGTTACTCTCCAAGATTTCAGAATTTCATAATAGGCTCCATTCCAGTGCGAAATTCAGATATGTGTATGATCTGGAAATGTCGTGTCTATGATTACCACGCATAGAAAATGCCACGATTTCAAAAGTATGCAGAGTAGATGTGTCCTGCACTATATAAAAAAAGCTCTAATCTTTTGGTTTTTGTGCATGACATATCTACATTAAATTTCTAATATTATTTTTATACAAAGATTAAACATATTTTTTACCGCACCTTGACCAGGTGATTTGCCAGCACACGTGAGATGGACTAGTATCATATCAATCGGCAGAGAGATGAGGTCGTCGTTGGCATGCAATGCAAAGCTGTCTCTGTCTGTAGGCTTGTGCTTGGCTACTGTTTGGTCACAAGGCAATGTACGTATGCAGATGGCCATATATATATATATACTTTTCAGCTCCAGGAAATGTACTGTATAGTATGAAGCGGACATGTACCTCCTTCGTGGTCTTGTTCTCGCGCCCTGTGTACTTCCAGTGTACTCCGTAATTAAACTAGCGCGACTAATAGTACGTCCTCGTGCGTCGTATATGCATGTTGCATCGGGCGCGGGCACACACGGCACGGGGTTGGTAACAGCGTGCTGTAGTGTGTGCCTGCTGTGTGGTGTGGATGCGGTGGATAGATACTCCTACTACACGTCCAGAGCAGCTAGGGGCATGTTTGGTTGGTTGCATTTAGTTAGCCTTGTCCGTATTCATGGGTCTGGCTCACCTCAGCCAGACTGATCGCATGCAGGCTCTTATGTTCGGTTCCTTATATGCATGTAGCCTGGTTGGGAAGGAAAATTGTTTGGTTGCCGCATGAGTATAAATCATGTAACATGAATATGTCAAAATAAATACTAAAATGTTAATTACTTATGGTATTATGCCATAATAAATTTTAATTTACCTAATCCAATCTTAATTTGATTTGAAATCACTTAATATTCACTAATTATGTGCTAATAACGTCATTAGCTATGCTAATCTTGCACAGCGTGAGCCTGGCTCACCGGATGCGACCAATTCTGGCGTTTCTCTGGATGCAGCATCTTTCATGCTTTGAGTAGCGTGTGAGCCTGGCCCAATGATCCGTCCAGCCAGCCAAACGCGAGAGCATGCATCCGAGCGGCCTGGCCCAGCCCTCATACAGGCTACCAAACGCGCCCTAGGTGCAGCCGTGCAGGTCCTACTAACCCCAGTAACTCGGCCGTCAGATGGTTCCTAATCAGGGTTCTACTTCTAATGTAGTCTAATCTAAACGCCATCCAATCCAATGATACCGCCCACTAACAGTAACAGTGTAGCACGCCATAGATAGCTAGGGGACTGTACCGTTACCTGTCAGCAGCACAACGTACGCTTTCAATCGCTTTGTTAATTATAATTAAAAAATGAGAGCAACTTTGCTTAAACACTGAGACGACGAGCAGGCAGGGCCTGATCTCATCTCTTCTGAGAGCTTTGTCGGAGCTGGTGGCATTCAGCGAGAAAGGTAGCGGTAGCGGGGGCATGCATGGCGCGCGCTTGGACTGACATGACGCGGCAGTGACCACTCCGACCGACCGCCAATCCGCCATGCATGCACAGCGACAGCGATAGCACCCATGTGGTGTGGATGTGGACCGACCTGTGGTCCGTGCCAGCTGTGCTGCGCCTGCTGGGCTTTCTTGGGTTTCTGTCTCGCGTCGCTGGTGGAAATCGGAGAAACTAAACTGTTGGTATCATATCATAGAAAGAAAGAAACAAAGGTGCGGTGCTTGTGGTCTCGTCGTGGACATGCAAGCAAAGGCACCTGTGCCGATGATGATGAGCAGCGTGCGTGCCATCGTCGCTCTCTTTCTCTGGGCTGGAGGTGTGAGAACGGAAAGCGCCCGCGGGGCGCGGCGCGAGCTGCCGTGCCGGGGGCATGTGTTTGTGGGCGCCGTGTGCCCGAGTGTGCGACCCGCCCGACCGTCATCATCGTTCATCAGGCAGGCGGCGCGTGCAGCTGCAGGTGCAGGGCGTCTCCAACACTCTGCCTGGGAAGTGAGAAGGAAATGCTTGCCGACGCAAGTGCCGAGAACGAGGCGGGATACGGGCGGCCACCGCGAGGAACCTACTCTCCTCCCCCCTTTCAGATATGCCTCTGCCCGGGGGTCGTCGTCGTCGGTTTCGGTTGCGGGCGCGCGCACCGCGACGCACGCGGCGCCGGCGGCAGCCTTTTCTTTCGCCGGGACCGAAAACACGCACGGGGCCGGGGACCGCGAGCGAAGTGGGCTGTGAACTTGTGACTGTTGTGTTGTGGGGGCGTCGTGGGATAGGTGGAGTGGGGCAAACGGGCAAGCCAAAGCAATGGACAGCAGCAGCTAGCAGGAACCGCGGCCGAGTAAAGGCGCCCGGTGCGGCGCTGGCCCGGCCGGGCCCCGGGACGGCGACCCACCAGCGGCGACCAGGGCGGGCCCAGCGCTGCTGCTGCTGCTGCTGCTGCACCTATGGCGGGCCTGACCCCAGTGGCAGTAGCAGTAGCCTACCGAGGACTGGAGGAGCCAAGGAGGCGGAGGGCACCAGTGCAGCGCACGCACAGTAGTACTACGTACACGTACCGGTGCCATACCACGGAGGGGTTGACAACTTGAGATGAGATGCCAAGCCAGAAGCAGGCAGCTTTCCGCTGCCGCAGAGGCAGGCTTGTGTCGCCCCCTAGATCTCACTCACTGCGGCCCGCCTGCAGGCCGGTCCCCCGTCCCTCGCCTTCCTTCCTGCTGCTCCGCGTGCTCCCTCGCACTCGCAGGCTCGCGCACGGCGCACGCACGCCCCGTCGTCGACTCGTCGGCCTCGGATCTCTGTCTCTGCCGGAGCGAGGCCGCGAGGGCTGCATTTGCATCGGCGGTGGGCTGTGCGGGCTGCAACATGTTGCGCCGCTCAGGATAACTGGGCTGGGCCCTCGGGTACGCTGGGCCGCTCTTGATTGTATCCGCGTCACGCGTTTCAGAGAGGAACAGGTTTATTTGCCCTCCCTCAACAATCACATAGGTTTTGCTAAAAAAAAATCACATAGGTTTGATTTATCTTCCTCACTTAGGAATTCGGTTTTCTAGACTCCTTCAACTATCGAAACCGTCCGATTTATCTCCTCGAGCGGTTTGGAGAGTCGTTTTAGCTGATGCGGCGTAAAGTTAGTCACAAAGGAGGCAAATCAGACTTTCATGATAGTTCAAGAAGATCAATTAGATTTTTATAAAAAAAATGTAGAAATAATTTTCCAAAACCGTTTTGTCCCCTAAAACCCCTTAGGTATAATTTTTGAATGCTTGAATGAGCCATATTACAGGACGAAGGGTACGGCATGTAATCTACTACATGTTTCCTATAAAAGGTAGAAATCATGTTGTCTTCTTAATGCATTAAATTTGTAAAGTGTTATTTTGTTCCACACCTATGTAAAAGGTATATAAATGTTCTCATCTCATTTTATTAGACTAGAACAATTAATGTGCATAAAAAATCGACTTGCCATTTAGCTTTTGAGCCATGTTTATGCCTTACGAATGTGTGAAGATTTTTTTTTCACGTTGCAATGTACAGATATATTTGCTAATCTAATGCTAAAACAAGATTTTCCAAAAATTGCGGTTGGCATTCTATCTTGTTTGTTAAAAATTACATGGCCTATCGATAATATTCAGAGAAAATTAATTTTTTGGCCCTAAATAAAGTTCTGCTTAGTTTTTTTGGCCCTTTTTCGTTTGAACTTTCCTATCCGGCCCTAAAACGAATTTCATTTAATTTCTTGGCCCTTCTGTTATTTGTAACGGTGTTAACTTATATGCGAAATTACTTTTTTACCCATGACACCGAATGTAACAGATGGAGTCTAGAGCAGCGATTGGAGTCCATGTGATGAGGACATACAGCCTTTGGATTACCCAGGTTTGGTTGGAACACTTTTAAATTTCATTTTGAATTAAAACTTAATTTTGAGCATGTGCTTTGTTAAGGAACTTTTGATTTTACCTACAGGTATATACACTGATAAATTTCTTGAAATACTACTTTACATACCATGAATATAGATGTTTTTTAGTCCATTTTAAGGCTAAACACCTAAGGCTCGGATATAACGTTACGAGAAGAAATTTTTAATTTCAATTCAAAACTACAAGAGGTATGATGCAACTCAGTCGTGGCATAACTTTTATAGCATGACTAAAAAGGCTACTTTTGAAAATTTATTAGTTTGATACTCCATCCGTTCCAAATTATAAGTCGTTTTGACTTTTTTATACATTCATTTTATTACGTATCTAGACATATATTGTATCTAAATCTAGATACATAGCAAGATGGATGTATCAAAAAAGTTAAAGCGACTTATAATTTAGAACAGAGGGAGAACATTCTTTGTATAAAAGCTTGTTTTTTTAGGTTATTCAATAAAAAAAATCAGTTTCCTCTGCCCTCTGTTAGGCCGCCGCCGCCGCCTCGGTGCTTTTAAGTGTTCATGCTCGTGCAATCGTGCGAACTGCGAAGGCGGCACTCTCTCCCCTGCAGCCCTCGGCATCGTCTCGTCTGGATCTGCCGATGTTCCTTTGCCAGACGACCTGCTATTCGTATTTGTTAGATTAGAGTTATCGCGACATGTCTTCATCGAGTTCTCGGAATCGCCCAGCGGCCTTGGTCGCGTGCAGCAGTACGCGCCGTCGGCGAAAGGTTACCGCCGCCGAGTCATCCCCGTGGGCGTCTCTGCACGAGGATTTGGTGAGCCTAGTCGGATGGTGAGTGCTAGCCGGCGACTTCTGGGACTACATCCGCTTTCGAGCCGTGTGCCGCCACTGGCGGTCCAGCACAACCTGCCCGCGCGGCCGCGGCATCGTCGACCCACGCTTGTACCTGCGCCTCTACCCGCGCCGATGGATGCTGCTGCCGGAGGGCCGCGGCCTGCACCCAGGCCACGGCAAGCTCCGTGGCTACGTCCGCTTCTTCAACCTCTCGACTGGTGTCTTCGTCTGCGTCAAGCTCCCCCCTTTTCAAGGATCACTGTGTCCTCTACTCTGTCGATGGCATCCTCCTGCTACAGAGGGACCATGACACTGCCATCCACCTCCTTCACCCCTTCACCGGTGATACCGCAGAATTCCCGCTATTGGAGACCCTCTCACGGTACGTGCGCTGCCGCTCGGAGGGGGAGATGTGGCACTTTCTTAGAAAGATCTGTGGTGCCAGCATCAACGTGGGTGCAGATGGACTCGTCAGAGTAATGATGCGGCCAAATCAGGTGTATAATATATGCTTTGCTACCTCTAGTGATCAGCAATGGAGGGTCACAACTATGGAAATCGAAAAGATCATCTAGGGTTAGGTCTAGCGGATTCTCTTTACTGTGAATGCGATATCGAGAGTAGAGAGAGACAGAGAGGAATAGAAAAAGAACGTGTCGAACCTGACACCGTAGAGGGAGATAGTCCAGAAGCCGCCATCTCGTTCGTCGGTGAAGACTACGCACAGGCAGCGACGTTCAGGGAAGAGGTCAATGAAGTCGTCGACGTCGGAGGAGCAGGGCGGCGCGGCTGGTGGCTTCCTGTCACTGGCTGCGCCCCTCTTTGATCGGGATTAGGGTTTAGGTTTCGATGGGGAGCTCGGCTCCCGGTAAACCTCGTACTCAGAGCCGCCAGCCCCCACCTCTATGTATAGCGTAGTGTGACAGGGGCCCTCCAGCCATAGTGGGCTAGGCGCCCCCGATCAGAGCCCGGATCAAAGGTCCAACTGGGCCGTTGGGCCCAATTTAGGATTAGAGATCAATCTAACAATCTCCCCCTTAATCTCCTACCATCTTTCAATTTCATATCATTTACTTTTGTTCATTCCATTACAGATTAGCGCATAGAGCATGTTTCATCGTCACGGTCAATTGCCGATAGATTTAATAAGTACAACACACCACTCTGTTCTGAAATAGATACTTAACTTTGGGCCTTCTTTTGTCCAAGAATTATAGGCTTTCCCTTAAACCCATGGCGGCTACGTGTTCTCTAAACACGTTGGGTGATAAGCCTTTTGTAAAAGGATCCCCGAGCATCTTTTTGGTACTTATATGCTCAAGACTTATGGCATGATCCCAGACTTTATCTTTCACAACATAATACTTTATGTCAATGTGTTTGGCAGCACCACTTGACTTATTGTTGTGAGCATATTGTACTGCCGGATTATTATCGCAGTATAAATTAAGTGGTTTATAGATATCGGCAACCACCTTCAAACCGGGTATGAACTTCTTTAGCCAGTTCACCTGCCCCATTGCCTCATAACACGCTACAAACTCGGTATACATTGTGGACGATGTAGTGACAGTTTGCTTTGAGCTTTTCCATGAAATAGCTCCCCCTACGAGAGTGAATACATATCCAGACGTGAATTTTCTATCATCTCCCGCATAATCAGAATCTGAATATCCCACTATATGGAGTGAATTTGATCTTCTATACGTCATCATGAGGCTTTTCGTTCCTTACAAATAACGCAAAACTTTCTTTACTAATTTTTAGTGTTCTGTTCCAGGATTGCTCTAGAATCTGCCAAGTAACCCGGTAACAAATGCCAAGTCAGGGCGCGTACATACTTGAGCATATTGCAAGCTTCCGACAACTAAAGCATATGGAACCGTTTTCATTTGATCGATCTCATACTGATTCCTGGGGCATTGAAAATCCCCATATCTATCGCCCTTGACTATAGGAGCAGTTGATGGACTATATTTGTGCATATTAAATTTCTTTAAGATCTTTTCTATGTATGCCTTTTGTGACAGTCCTAATACCCCTTTACTTCTATCTCGGTGAATCTCGATCCCTAGAACGAATGAAGCTTCACCAAGATCTTTCATATCAAATTTTGAGGTCAAAAACTTCTTTGTCTCTAGCAGTAAACTGACATCACTACTAGCAAGTAAGATATCATCCACATACAGGACAAGGAAGATAAACTTCCCATTCTTAAACTTTGCATAGACACAATTGTCCTCTACATTCTCTTTAAACCTAAAATTTCCTATTGTCTGATCAAACTTCAAGTCTGTCTTGAAGCTTGTTTTAATCCATAAATGAATTTCTTTAGGCGGCATCCCATTCGTTCTTTTCCTTCCATGACAAAACCTTTCGGTTGTGCCATGTAAACATTTTCCTCCAAGTCCCCGTTGAGAAATGTCATCTTTACATCCATCTGATGTAATTCTAAATCGTAATGTGCCACTAATGCCATTATGATTATGCAGAAATCCTTACATGAGACTGGAGAAAATGTCTCATTGTAATCAATCCCTTCTCTTTGCGTAAAGTCTGTTGCCACAAGTCGCGCTTTATATCTCTCTATATTCCCTTGAGAGTCAAGTTTTCTTTTATAGACCCATTTACAGCCTACTGTTTTAGCCCTTTAGGAATTATTTCCATGTCCCAAACTTTATTAGCATTCATAGATTTCATTTAATCTTCCATGGCCTTAAGCCACTTTGATGAATGATCACTTCGCATGGCTTCTTCAAATGAGATGGGATCATCCTCCATTTGAAATTCCTTAGTGTTGTATACTTCATAGTTAGCAGGAATAACTGATTTTCTAACTCTTTGAGACCTTCTAGGGGCCTCCACATTTGGCACATCTTCTGTTTGAGGCTATTGTTGCTCCCCCTCATGTGTGGCAATAGGTTCTACAGGATCCTGAAGAACAGGTTCCTCATCGTCATTCATTGTTGCCACAGACAGAATAACAACAGGTGCTGGCACCACAGTATCTTGCACTGTCGGTGCAGCGATAGCAGGTAGTGAGAAAAATGGCTCATGAATCATTGGAGTGGGCGCATACACCCGCTTCTCTTTAAGGTCAATTTCTCGAGCTACCATGCTCCCCCTCATCTTTTCATCCTCTAGGAAGACAGCGTGTCTCGTTTCCACAAACTTTGTATGTCTGTCTGGACAGTAGAAATGAAAACCTTTTGACTTTTTTAGGTAGCCAATGAAATGGCGACTTACTGTTTTGGGATCTAGCTTCCCAATGTTTGGGTTAAATACTTTAGCCTCAGCAGGACTCCCCCACACACGTAAGTGGTTTAGTGAGGGTACTCTTCCTGTCCACAACTCATACGGTGTTTTGGGCATCGACTTACTTGGTACTCTATTGAGAATATGAATGGTGGTTTTTAACACCTCGATCCACAGGCTCAACGGTAAGGTGGAGTAACTTATCATACTGCGCACCATATCCATCAGGGTACGATTGTGTCTTTCAGCTACCCCATTCTGCTGAGGTTCGCCCGGTGTAGAATACTGGGCTACTATGCCATTCTCCTGGAAGAACCTTGCAAAAGGTCCAGGAACTTAGCCATATGGGGTAAGCCGACCGTAGTACTCTCCCCCACGGTCGGACCTGACTATTTTAATCTTTAAATTGTGTTGGTTTTCAACTTCTGCCTTAAATATCTTAAATTTATCCAATGCTTCTGTTCTTTTTTATTGGATAAATGTAGCCATAACGGGAGTAATCATCTGTGAATGTTATGAACGAATCATAACCATCCACACTCTTTACAGGAAACGGACCATAGATGTCTGTGTGAATAATCTGTAAAATTTCTATGCTTTATTTGGCATCTTTCTTAATTTTCTTTACATACTTTTTTTATGCATTCTCTGCATTGTTCTAAATCTGAGAACTCTAATGGAGGAAGAATATCATTCTTAGCTAGTCTTTCTACCCCCTCGAAATATGGCCTAAACGACAATGCCATAATTTCGACGACGCATTGTGAGCTCTCTTTCGTTTTCTGTTTACATCCACAGACGAGGATACATTCTCATTGTCGCACGCAACGTTTCCATCATCGCATACAACATTCACATCATCACGTAATGATAACAAATAAATCTCATTTTGTAAGATAGCAAGACCAACACATGCATTATTAAATGTTATCTTACATTTGCTATTTCTAAAATGGTAATCATATCCATCATTGTTCAAGCATGAAACACTAATCAAGTTTTTCTGTAAAGAGGGAACATAAAGTACATCTCTAAGTAAAAGTGTGAAGCCATCAGCAAGCTCTAGAGAAAGATCGCCAACGGCTTCAACATCTGCTCGGACTCCATTTGCAACTTTAACGTGTCTTTCTCTTCTTTGCGTAGTCCTCGTTGAACGGAATCCCTATAAGGAATTAGCAACATGAACAGTTGCACCTGAGTCAATTCACTAAGTAGATTTCGAATACTGTACATACAGGGATTCATTTATGAACGTAATAATGTTCTCACCTTTCTTTGCCATGATCATCTTTAAGTAATTGGGACAATCTTTTTTATAATGTCCCATCTTCTTGCAATAGAGACACTGGTCTTTCTGTATTGTGAACTTGTTCTGCTGAGGCTGATGTAGCATGGGACCTTTTCCCTTTGACTTTGAGGAGGAGTTAGCATTATTATTCTTTTTCTTGTTGTCTTTCATATAATTGATAGTGCCACCATTGGCAGCTTTTATTCTCTCTTCCTCTTGCACACACATAGCTATGAGCCTGTCTAAGTCCCACTTCTCGAGCTGTATGTTGTAGTTGACAACAAAAGTGTCAAATTCCTTTAGCAAGGAAGCAAAAATCAGATGGATAAGGAACTATTCCTTGAGAGCCAGATCTATTGGTTTTAGCTTGGATGCCAAATTGCTTATCCTTAGTATGTGCTCTCTTATGCCACCATTTCTAGAATACCTCTCTGTCACCAGCTGCTTTATCAGCTGTGTAGCATATGTCTTTGAAGAGCCAGTGAATTGACTCTTTATTCTATCGAGATACTCGGTGATCGTGTCACACTTTGGGATTGAGCCCATAATTATAGGCTCAATCATGTTCTTTATCACAGCCAAATATTTTTTGTTGGTAGTGACCCACTTCCTATACTCAAGGTCATATGACATCTTTTGGGATTCAAAATCCCTCTCTCTAGTTGCCCAAGCGGCATCAGCCTTGTTTGTCTCTCTCACCGGTGCCACAGGCTCAGTGAGACACGGTGAGGTGGCTATCCAGTTCACCTCGGCCAAGATGAAGGTCAGGTCAATCTTTTTCTTCCACTCCGTGTAGTTGTCACCTTTGAGAGTGGAGATCTCTTTGATACAACCCATCAAGTTGTATCCGCCTGAAAACACAATTCATAGAGTGAGAACATAAATAATAACAACAATTGCATGCCTTAATTTCAACGTTGGTCAAAATTAAAACATACAACTGTTTATACATTAAATCTACATCACCGTTGGGCAGAAATAAAAATAATGCATAAAATCATTAAAATTACGATATTGTTATTAACAACGTTGGTCAGAAAATAACAACATCATAATCATGTCAAAATCTCTTTTTCTCCAATTAAATATCACGTTGGTTCAAAATAACTGGAGAATAAACTATTTCTTTAGCAGTGGAAAACGTAAAAAAAATTCAATTATCTATTTTTCAGAAGCATTAAACTTTTATCAACTATTCTCTGAAAAATTGTCCCGTTGGTTCAAATTTTAACAGAGATATTAAACTAGACAAAATTCTTCGAAATATGCTTCTGAAAAAATAAATAAACTTGAAACTCTATTGACTGTTCATTCTGGCCCGGCCTGCAGCAACAATAACCGGCCCAGCATCGCACGCGGCCTGCACAGCGACAGCGCAGCCTAGGCCCAATTCGCTCCCGCGTGCGTTCGTGGCACCTCCCCCGCGCCTAGGCCGCAACCTGGGCCTGGGCCGGGAAAGTTCTCGCCCGCCTAGGCCAATTCTGGCCCAATCATTTTGAGGCGTCCACGTTGATCCGACGACCGAGCGACAATATCGCTGGATCAAAACCCCTCCCCGACCGCGGCTGCCCCTGAAGCCCTAGACATTTCGCATTCTTCCTTTTCTCTCTTCTCAGCGCAGCAGCCCTCAGCGTAACGAGCAACAACGGCGACCGAGCGACATGCCGCCGTCTTCCCGCGCGCCGGCGAGGCGGCAGCGCGGTGCACGGCGAGGTAGGCCCTTCCCCTTTTCCCCTTTCTCCTTTTCTTCATCTCCTTTTGGATCTTCTTCTCTATTCTTCTTGGATTTCATCCGATTGGGGATTAGGGTTAGAGTTGAGTCAAGTTAGGGTTAGGGTTTGACTCACTAGAGTCACTATTCATCTTTCCCAGCGAGTGCTTCGTGGGTTTGAGCTGGATTCGGGTTCTTCTTGAAGCCGAGTCCCTCTTCTTCTTACTGCTTTCATTCACCCTGTTAGGGTTAGTGTTCGGTGACCCTCTTCTTTTCTCAGATCCGAACGGATCTAATCTGTTTCTTACCCCTCACATGATCTACATCTAGACAATGGATTCCGATAGGCTAGATCTATACCCAGTGAGGCTTTGATACCATTGTGGAAATCGAAAAGATCATCTAGGGTTAGGTCTAGCGGGTTCTCTTTACTGTGAATGCGATATCGAGAGTAGAGAGACAGAGAGGAATAGAAAAAGAACGTGTCGAACCTGACACCGCAGAGGGAGATAGTCCAGAAGCCGCCATCTCGTTAGTCGGTGAAGTCTGCGCACGGGCAGCGACGTTCGGGGAAGAGGTTAATGAAGTCGTCGACGTCGGTGGAGCGGGGCGGCGCGGCTGGTGGCTTCCATCACTGGCTGCGCCCCTCTCTGATCGGGATTAGGGTTTAGGTTTCGGTGGGGAGCTCGGCTCCCGGTAAACCTCGTACTCAGAGGCGCCAGCCCCCACCTCTATATATAGCGCAGTGTGACAGGAACCCTCCAGCCATAGTGGGCCGGGCATCCCCGATCAGGGCGTGGATCAAAGGTCCAACTGGGCCGTTGGGCCCAGTTTGGGATTAGAGATCAATCTAACAACAACAAGAACCTGGGAGCGCAGCAACCTTTCTTCAAATTTGCCATTCCAAGGAAAGCTTTATGTGTTGCTGCGAGCTCAAACAGTGATGAGCATGTGGTCATACAGATCGACCCACCCCAGCAGGAAGGTATGGACATTGGCTCTTTATCGGTGCCATCACCAAAGTTGGTTGCAAAATTTAAATGGCCAACAAGCGACACAAGCTATGCATCATCGTTTTACTACCGTCTGGCAGAATGCAACTCGGAGATTTTGGTGATTGACACAAAATGGGATGCGGTTTGCTATTCAGTTTACAGGCTAGCTGATCTTATG
Source organism: Miscanthus lutarioriparius (assembly GCA_904845875.1). Classification (NCBI taxonomy): domain Eukaryota; kingdom Viridiplantae; phylum Streptophyta; class Magnoliopsida; order Poales; family Poaceae; genus Miscanthus; species Miscanthus lutarioriparius. The sequence continues at coordinate 96,806,566 of CAJGYO010000007.1, read as the reverse complement.
CTGGGAAGGACTGTCCCTCTGACATCCATAGATGGCAATGCACTCTTCATTGGTAGGAGGTCACTCTGTGTCAGCTCTAAGGTGTTTCCTACCATTGTGCCTGACACCATTGTCATGCGCGAGTCCAAAATTTATCTTAGTCAATACCACCTCAGTAATGGCACATTATCACAAGCAACAGATGGAGTAATCGCAGAAGAAAAAGATATTCCAGGTCCTTATAGCATCATGTGCCATATCATAACCTGCTGCTCTCCTCCATACTGGTTGGTGCCCTGGTTTTCGTTTTCAATCTTTGTTCAAGTAAATTGCGACTGTTCCTTTCACTTGAACATTTTATTTATGTTGCTATGCAAGCTCACTCCCTTCCCCTATCCTCTCTGCTGTAGGAACAAAGGGAAGATATTATGTAAGGAGATGGCGCCCAAATGGAGGGTGAAGAAAAAGTTTCGTTATGGGGTAAGTCTCACCTATAGTGCAATGATTCTGTTGTATTTTATGCATCTTTAGCTTTTACTACTGGGGTTGCCATATTTCACCAAATAATAAAAGCTTGCCGTTTTTTGCTGAAAGACACCGAAGAAACTTATCTTTGCTGCTGAACACAATAAACATGGTTTAATGTTCTCAATGGATTTTTTTAACATTTACTAGAGGACAATTAATCCTGCGTAGCAGCAAATATACGAAGGGCAGGCCTAGTGCAAGCGGTAGAGTCTTACCGCCTGTAACCAGAAGGTCCCGGGTTCGAGTCGCGGTCTCCTCTCATTGCACAGGCGAGGGTAAGGCTTGCCACTGACACCCTTCCCCAGACCCCGCACAGAGCGGGAGCTCTGTGCACTGGATACGCTCAGCCAGCAAATATACAAAATGTTGTATTAGTGTCTAATGGCAAAGATTTGTTTTTTTGGGTTCTTTTCAGCAAGAGTGACATGTTTTGAGTGTCCTATGGCAAAATTCTCCTCTACATAGCTTTGTTGTGCCTTGTACAGCTTCTTTTATTTTATTAATATAAAAGCTTACAGTGGGGGCCTCCCTGCTGTACTATTTTCAAAAAAAAAATCTCCTTTACAAAGGCTCACCACAGTTAATTAATTCCTTGGGTTTTATAAAGTATTAAAGTGACACAGAGCACAGTCTCAAATCAGCAGGGTAGCTGTAGATTTTGCTTTTAATTTGTATCATGTGGCAATATGTACTCATACGACATACCATTCTCTACTGGGGTTGGTAAACTGCTAAAAATTCTGTATTTACCAGTGGTGATTGCCTACTTTGTCAAAAATTTACTGATCTTTTTATTGGCATTGGTTATAATTATTACTAGTATTGTTATGTACAACACAAATTATTTAGGTAAAATTCTTAACAAGTTAATAAGTTTTGGCTACAAAAACGAACGTATCCAATGAGAAAAATAAGATGTTCAGTTCATGTTTGTATTTGCATTTCACCACATATATGGACTTTTATTTGTCGCAACAATAGTCACAGAAATCTTGTCGGCTGGGTCACGGGTGTCTAAAAAGTAAACCATGGGTTGATGAACTTTTGTATGCCACGAATTGTAGTTTTTTTTTTGAACGTAATGGCAGGAGCTCAACCTTTCAATTAAGAAGGGTAAAGAGGTTTATGTACAGAGCAAGAGGGGCATTGCCCCCATTAGGATTACACGATGCCTCCCGCGATATTGCCCCTCCCCAAGCTAAAGCCCTATTTCTTTGCTTGATATCCTCTTTTACCCTTAATGCCACTTGCAATGCCGACTCGTGGGCGTTGTTAAAAATTCTCCTGTTCCTTTCCTTCCATATGTTCCATAGCGTGTAGATGACCATCCCGTTGAAGCGCCTTCTTTCTTGTTTTGCTATCTTGGTTGCGGCCTCTTCCCACCAAGACTTCCGGTGAGGTGGGTCTTGAGTGGGGTGGATCAACTGTGCATCGAAATACTCCCATGAAAGAACTTGGCTCCACACAGCCTTGGTGAAAGGGCAAAGGAGTGATAAGTGAAGGCATGTTTCCAAAGGACCGTTACATAGGGCACATTGGTCCTGATAAGGCCAGCCTCTCTTCTGTAGATTATCCGCAGTTAAGACTTTTTCCCGCACCAGGATCCAAACAAACACTTTTCCTTTATTCTCAGCATGCGCTTTCCAAATGAGGTCATTTCGGAATCCGCCATAGGAACCTCTGAACCGGATCCTGTACACTGAACGGGTGGAGTAAGAAGCATCAGCTGTCCACCTCCAGACTATGGAGTCACGAACGCCCGGTGTCAACTGGATGTTTTGGAGCCTTATCCAAATGGAGACAAACTCCTCAACTTGGACAGTGGAGGTGATCTTGCCTCTTAGCGATCGGATCCAACTATAGTTTTGAAACTCCTGTTGCACCGATTTGTTTTTCCTTCTCACCAAGTCGAACAAGTGCGGTGCTAAATATTTGGGTGCTTCACCGTCCAGCCAGCTGCTGTGCCAGAAACGGGCCTTTGCGCCATCGCCAATCGTGACCTTGGTTGATGAGTTGAAGAGCAGCAGGTCGGCTTCACTGCAAGGCAGTTCCGCGCCCACCCAAGGTTTGGATTCGTCCACCCAATCCTGCCAAAGCCATCGTAGGCGAAGCGCCCTGCCAAATTTTTCTAGATCTAGTATCCCCAAACCACCAAGGTCTTTGGGTCTAGCAACTGTTGGCCAGTTCACTAGACAGTGGCCATCGTTTGCATTTTCTTCACCTTTCCAAAGGAAGGATCTTTTGATTTTGTCGATTTTCTTCCTAGCCCAAGCCGCAAGGGGGAACACCATGAGGTGGTAGGTCGGCATGGATAAGAGGACCGAGGAGACTAGAGTGAGATGACTAGCTCTATTTAGCCATCTCCCTTTCCACCCAGGCAGCCTTTGGCCAATGCGCTCTATAAGTGGTTGCACATGAATTTTCCTGAGCTTACGGATGTGCAGCTGCAGTCCTAGATACCGGCAAGGGAATGCACCTCTGGTTCCTGCAAAAGGCCACGAATTGTAGTTACAGAAGATAAATACAGAGTATTAGAAAAAAAAGAACAAGGCACATTAAATTGGGCAGCATATGGTGCCCATTGAGCTTACTAGCCACTAACTTAACCCTAACAACGTCACTCACGAGACAGCTGCCTTCTCCCTCGTGGCTCTCTTCCTCGCCTCCTGTCTCGTGTGCTCTAATCCATATATAGAGCCAGAAAGTAACACTAATGTCCTTGATGTCCAACTGCAATACAATTTGATCAACCATGCATCCTCCTACCTGAACGCAGAGAGCACCTATGTTCAGTGCACTCTGTCTTCTTAGCTACCTCTCCAAGCATTGCAGCCACAGTTAGCACGCATTGAAATTTAGCAATGGTTGTCGTTTGTAATTTATACACAGTTTCGATCACTATTACTTATTACCTCTTAAACTTTTGACATGTTAATGATGAACTTAATCAGCAAAGAGAAATGTATTAACACCTACAGTGTCTTACCATCTCGATCACACTATGATCACGCTATGACCTATATTACCAAGTTTATTGAAAACAATGTTTTCAAGTCGTCCGATTAATCGCGATTAATCGTTCTAATCGGTTCCTGCTGACTGATAAGGGGTACTGTCGACTTGTACAAGTCGTCCGATTAATCACGATTAATCGTGATTAATCGTCCTAGTCGGTCCTATGGTGATTAGGTTCGACTGGACGACTTGAAAACATTGATTGAAAAATGTATTAACACGTACAATTTCAAACAATTGCACTATCAAAATAAATGTATCTAATGAATGTATTTGTACATTTTTTCTTTAAACTTGGTCAAAAGCTAGAGAAGTTTGACTTAGGACAAAGCTAAAATGACTTCAATTTAGAATGGAGTGAATACTACTGGTGGTTGCCAATTTTGTCAGAAATTACAGAAGAAAAGCTTTGTTTGTATTAGTTACAAGCCATTGTCATAATGCATGGTCACATTGTTTACATGTGTTTTTGGGCTAGGGAAGGAAAATATTCAGTGAGGGAAATAAGATTGTTACTTGTTCATCACTGCATTTGCACTTAAACAAACAAATGGACTATTAGTAGCTAGCGGTGAAAATGGTCTCACAGCTGGTAGTAGAGAGCTACCAAAGGACATAGAAAGTAGCGGCCTTGATATACGAGAATACAACACAATCTGATCAGCCACCCATCCACCTAAGCACGGAGAGCATGCATGAGCATCTATGCCAGAACACCGTCTTAGCCCTTGTTTAGTTCCTCCTAAACTCTCAACTTTGTCACTATATTAAAATAAGATTCTTCGTCACATCAAACTTGCGGTACATGCATAGAATACTAAAAGTAAATGAAATTAAAAACTAATTGCATAGTTTAGTTGTACTTTGCGAGACGAACATTTTGAGCCTAATTAGTCAATGGTTGGACAATTATTACCAAATACAAACGAAATGCTACAGTAGGGAATTTGACGCTATGCAAACTTTGCACATCCAAATTCCGGCCAACTAAAACGCGCCCTTAGGTACCTTGCCAAACACTGCAACCACAATTAGATCCAGTTGAAATTTCGTCACAGTTGTCATTTATGATTGTGATGATGTCTGTATTTTAGTCATAAGTGACTTTACCTTGCAATATTTTTGTTCATGCTGGACTTATAATAGCAAAGAGAAAACAAGGTATTTGCAGTTGGTATGTTTATTAGAGAATCCAGTTTGTGCAAAGAAGCAAGACAAATGATCATGTTGATTTCACATCTAGACCACACCTTTCTGTCTTGTACATATTTATTTTGTCGAATAGGAGAATTGTGTATCATTAAATTTATAGTACTAAGAAACTTTATATATGGCGGGCCTGGTGCAAGCGGTAGACTCTAACCGCCTGTGACCGGAAGGTCCCGGGTTCGAGTCGCAGTCTCCTCGCATTGCACAGGCGAGGGTAAGGCTTGCCACTGACACTCTTCCCCAGACTCCACACAAAGCAGAAGCTCTCTACACTAGGTACGTCCTTTGAAGAAACTTTGAGCCTCTTTGGCAGGGCTCCTGCAGGGGCTTCAGCTCCAGCTCCTGCAGGAGTTATGCCAAACGTCTATTTTGAAAAGAGCTCCGCATGGAGAGCCGATCAAGAGCCGGAGCTATTTTTTGCCTGCGCAGAAGAAGCCTAAAAAATGAGCTTCGCGCGGCTCCTTGCTGTGGGTTCACGTCGTCTAGTGCGAAGGAGCCGTTTTGCCAAACGTTTTCCAGAACAGTTTCAGCTTCTCTAGAGGAGCTGCTCCTTCAGATGAGCCAGAGCCAGAGTCATTTTCAGAGGAGTTAGAGCCTTGCCAAACATATCCTTCATATGTAGATCTTAGATTTTGTATCTCTTTGTGTTTTCTAATATTATATTTGATCAGATTGGTTCATTTTACGGTCACACACTTGCACCTACTTTTCTACTTTATCATCCTAGTCCTAGGCATAACGGCGTCCCCAACAAGGAGATTTGAGCCGGCTATTTGAATGCTGACGAGGATCTAATGTGACGTGGACCTGTGAAAAAGAAGAGAGAGAAGAATCACCAGCGACACCAAATCGCCGGTCGATTTAGGTGGTGTTTAGATCATGCCGTAAAGTTTGGTGTCACATCTAATGTTACGGTCCTATTCGTTTAGAGGAATTCTAAAGAAATTTAAATGATTTAGAGGAATACTGGAGGAATTTGTGAGAGAAAAAATACTATTCTGAATGAAAAAAGAAATAGATCAAGCCGGATTTAAGGGCACGTGAACGGGGCCATATATGGGTGTCATATGGGATGTTTGATACTAATAAAAAACAAATTATAGAATCCGTCAGTAAATCACGAGACGAATTTATTAAGTCTAATTAATCTATCATTAGCACATACATCACCGTAGCACTTTATTGTCAAATCATAAACTAATTAGACTTAAAAGATTCGTCTCGCAAAGTAGTCGCAATATATATAATTAGTTATTTTTTAGTTTATATTTAATATTTTATGTATGTATCAAATATTTAATATAATAAGACGTAAAGTTTTGACCAGAGGAGAGCAGTGGGACCTATAACCTGCAGAAGGTTTCAAAGTCTGCTCCGAAATCCGTGTCACTGCATTTCTCTCACCTGCATGTCTCCAGTGCGGTTGCGGACGCCCTAAACGCTCCTGTACCATGATGGATTGGTGGCGACGCGTGGTTTTCTTTGCCTAGCTTTTATGTATCTCGTTAAACGCTCCTGTTACCTCTATGATTTCAGTCAAGACTTATCAGAGTGTTTTTTCTCATAACGAATCAGTACTAATTGGACTTATCAGATTAGAAATCAACCAGCAAACATGCTCATTATCGTCAAGTTTTCCTTCCTCTACAACTTTTATGTACCTTGTTATTATTGTTGTGTCTCTCACATATGTTTTCCTGCACTGTAACAAAATTATTATGTCGGTACCATATTTAGGAGGTGTTTGGCTGGTTAGGTTCTAATTTATTTCAGCTTATTCTCTCTCACAAAATACTATTGAATCATCCAAAATCAGTCCAAACTTGACCAGCCGAACGGGCTGTTAGTCATGTAACTTCATTTCCAAACAGCCATCAATTGCCTCGGTACTTGCCGTGGAGCTAATTTTAACTGTTTATTTTTTAGAAAAAAAGCCATGAAATCTCTCAAGGTCCCTCGACAGTAATCCATCAGCTTTGCCTTTTTACCTAGACCTTTCCTTTTTACTCTTCCCAGATCACTCCTTTGATGCATATGTGGCATATGCAGGGGAGGTGCAGGTTTAAGTGCTTGATATTTTTTTTGGCAAAATAGGTTTGAGTGCTTGATGTAAATAAATGAGAATTAACTATTGTATTTCATGATCCATGGTTGTATAAAGGTTTTGAAGTCGTCTTCAAGGTTTAGTAAATTTTTTGTATCATTTACTTTTCTTTTGCATTCCATACAAGTTTTACTTCCCGATTTACTATACTTAGTTATCTTGCCGAATAGTTGTGTTAGTATCTTGATCAAGTTAGCATATACTCCGTCCATTCTAAATTATAAGACATTTTGTTTTTTTTTCTAGATTCATAGCTTTTGCTATGCACCTAAATATATGTTATGTCTAGATACATAGCAAATGCTATGAATCTAGAAATGCAAAAACGTCTTATAATTTGGGATAGAGGAAGTATCTTGCTTTTGTTACTTATGAGGATCTTGCCTTACGAGAGTCGTCCCTTGCTATCCACTAGCTTAGAGGAACTCTTCCTTTTCATCAAAGGGAGAGTTATATGTTTGACTATAAGGAAGATGATTAGAATCTTAGATAGCTTATCAGATAGTTTGCCTTACGGATCATCGTGGTAATTAACAGGCTGTAGCACCCGGTTTTAAGAACAAAATCAGATACACACCATATGTGAGCCTAGGAAGTCCAATCTCACATATAGCTACAAATAAGGGTAATATCAATAGACAATGCTCAATATATAACGTACTTAGTATAAAGAATATAACCTTAGATAGCAAACAGCGGAAAGACAACTCCGATCTTCTGTTGAAGACTCCAATTCCACAGGAACAACTGATTAGTTGATCACAAGCCTAATTCCTCCAAACCAGCAATCTAGTACCCATCCGGGATTTCCATCCAAATATTTAAAAAATAAGGCAAGCGTAAGTACATGTCGTACTCAACAAGTATAACATGTGGTTCATGAGGCTCAAAAGGCTGACACTGGTTTAACTGTGATTAGCTTTTAATTGTCACAATTTTAGCATAGGAGTAGCAACAAGTTTATCACAAGCCCATGTAACACATGATCAGGTAAACATGAATAATGAATATCATAAATAGTAATCATTAGTGAGCATCTTTATCATCAGTGTTCATCATCTATTCCGTAAATGTTCTAAGGCCGCTCAAGACCGTGAGCACGGTTGATATACCAGTTTTACACTCTACAGAGGTTGTACACTTTCACTGTGAGTCGTGATTTACCCTTTCGTCCGATGTACCTAATCTCTTGACCCACTTCCAAGGAAGGTCGGCAAGGTTCACTATGAAGCATTTCAAAGGTTCGTCTAACAAGTTAGGGCCATTAGATTCACTCGGCAAACAGATGTAGGAACCCCCCCTTCCCGATGGCACAATGACACGTAGCCTATACACAAGGGGACAGAGATTGTCCTATACCCGATTCGGCAAGCTATTGTTACGCCAATAAAGGTAACATCTAACAAGCTAGAAAAGGTCCTTATACTGAGCTAAAGCCAGAGCCATATAGCCCTCACAGTTGTACTGTAAGTTCCGGATAAATCACTTATAGATAAGTCTTTAGGGAGAGAAATCTAGAGCACCATAAAAACAGCCCAATGCTCTAGCCCCCTTGTTCCATGCTGCTAAAAACATATTTTAGTGTCTATTGCGTATACTATTAGTCAAGTTACAAGATCATGATTGTAGTTGAGCACTAGCATCATACTACCCAATGCAATAACCCAAATGTATCAAGGTACAGGGTAACAAAGTACTAGAAAATCCTTAGTGATAATCAAGGTAGACACATGCAGTATGAATTAAATGATTAAAGGTGTATAGGACAACAAGGAAGATCTCATGCTATACTTGACTTAAACACCGATCCTTCGGTAAGCTTTAATCTTCAACGTTCTTCTTTTTCTTGATCACCACGTATATCTCACCGATTGGACAAGATCATAAAGCACCACACAAGCATCCATGCAATCATGCATGAAACAAACAATAGATTTAAATTAGAACAGTACACCAAACATAAAATCAAGATGAAAAGTTTGTAAAACGAATATACGTTTCGCTACGAACACATAGACACGAAAAGCACTCTAATCAGAGCTTCGGTGAAAAAGATACATCTATCGATAGATTTGCTTTATACGCAGAAAAGAAAACTATAAGCTTCATTTATTTTAACTATATAAAATCTTAGATAAATTGAATTAAGTCAAATTTAGATTCGAATTATAAAATTAAATTAAACAAATCATATTTTATTTATAAAATCTAGTTGCATAATTATTATCCAAATTAGAAGTTAAACCATAAAATTCCAATATTAGTGACATGATAAACATTTTCACTAACACGTAGATATTGTTGTAATGAATCTAGCACAACTTGAACGGGTCAATTCGGGAGCTAAAACGTAGAAGATATGAAATAAACAAGATTTTCTTTATTAAAATATTAGATTAAATCTAACCTCGAATTTTAAAAGTTGAAAACATATCTAACAGTAGTATGAACATGTAGATTATGAAATTATGAACCTAACGCAATTTGAACGGATCAAATCGGAGTTAAAACAGAAAAGTTATGGCATAAACAAATCTAGTGGTAAAACTATGAATAGATGAAAACGTATTTTTAATTTAACCGAAGCAAAGTACGCTTTCAAAAGAAGAAAACGAAATATGTAAATACACTTTAGACCGTGGGTTCGATATTAAAATACGTAGGGGCTCTTTTGCAAAAGTACCAGCCAAAAAGGTACGTGCTAATCTAAGCCATTGAATCCAAGATGGATAGCTCAGATTAGAACAGAGGGGGAGAAAGAGGAGGCTGCCAGCCAGCTACAGTGACTGGTGGCAAAAGCGGCGGAAGACATGGCCGCCGGCGACTTTCCTCGTCGGAGAGACACAAAACCAGCCCTAAAGACCTCGGTTAGGATCAGAATTTGAACGGAGAGCAAGAGGGGAAGATGGGTAACTCACCACGGTGGTTTTTAGTGGCTAGGAACGGACGGAGATGGCTGGCGGCTCAAAACAGCGGCGTCGGAGCTCCAGCAATCGTCGGTGACGAGAGACAAGCGACCGAAAGCAAAAGAAAGGGAAAAAGACCTCGACGGCTTCACAAACTCGTCACGAAGCTCGAAAGATGGCTTACGGTCACGGTGAAGTGGCGGCACGGTGAAATCGAGCTCAGCAGCGGCGTCGCCAAGGTTGCGGCTGCTGCGGTTGGCTCGAGGCCATGCGGCTGCAGCGCGGGTGTAGGATAGGGACGTGGCGCAAGGTGAGGCTTGGCTTATATGGTGTCGGGCTGCTTGGCGTGCACGGTAGCGACGTGGGGCGGGGTGAGCACGGACTCTATTCGCGGCGGCGGTGGAGTTCGGGTTGGGCACGGCGGGAAAGAAGACGCCCTGACAAGTGGGGCCATGATGTCAGCCAGAGAGAGGAAAGGGGACACACAGCGCGGCAGCTTTGACTGGTCTAGCCCACGAGCGGAGACGGGCGGGTGACGCTGGGCCGTGGGGAGGAAGAGATGGACCGACGCGCAGGTGTGGGCCGAAGCCAAGGCGGGGAAAAGAGGGATGGGCTGCTGGCCTTTGGCTGGGCTACGCGATGGAGAAAGTGGGAGAGGAGAACACGCGGGCGGGAAAAAAACAAACTGGGCCAACAGGCCAAAAGGGAGAGAGAGGAGAGAGGGTTTCCCTTTTTTTTACCAAATCTTTTTCTAATTTGTTTTAAAAACCAAATTCGATGTAAACCAACTCCGATTTGAATAGGATTTCAAATACCCTTTTCAATTCAAACATAGATGAGAAATTTTGATAAGTTTTCAAAAATAAATTTTACAACTTTTTAAATTCTTTTATTTTCTAATTCTCTTTTCTTTCTTTTCTTTTACTTCGAAGCCATTTTTAATTTCTTTCCAAACGCAATTCAAATCATTTTAAATTTTCAACCACTCAACCAAATAAACCAAATGCAAGGGCATGTATGCTCAAACATGTTGCTAATCCTTATGATGAATTTTAAGTTAATGAAAAATTTTATTTTCCTATATTTTATGAGCACAAAATTCAGAAATAAATTATTTTAAACCTATTTTTAAAAGAGGCGAATTTTAGGGTGTTACAATTCTGCCCCTCTTAAGATGAATCTCATCCCTAAGATTCAGAAGACGTCGACTAAGAGATAGAAACACTCCGTCTTTGGATTCTTCTTTACTTCCTCGTGCAGTTCCATCTTCTTGATAAGGATCCCACTTTACTTTGCATACCTATTAATCTTACTCCAAATAACTTGTCAAACTGATTCCAAGATTTTGACAGGTACTCCAAACAATACTCAGGTAACTCCAATCACTAGGCTACTTTTTCCTTTTTAGTTCATAATATCAATTCTTTTTTTTAAATATTCACCTTCCAACGAAGTCTGACGAACCTCTTGGTTAGAAGGAGATTATACTATCAATCTTCAAAACATTAATGTTTTTGGCTAAGTTGCTCAAACTTGGAATACAACTCTTAATCCTTGGTGTCACCCGAACCTTCTTAGCACAATTCTCCGTTGCTAAGGGCATCGGCCATGACTTTTGCTTCTCCAAGTGATAGCACTTTTCTAAGTCATAATCAATTTTACTCCAACGAGGATATCACAACCTCAAGACCAACTTAGTGAGGATGTCCTGTAGTTTCCTGTGATCCTCCTATATGACACTTTTACTTCCAAAAAGATATTACTTCCATGCTCTATAATGGATAACTCCAGATGCATGTTGGGTAGTTCAACTCACGCTTCCTTAGTTGACTTAATGAACAAGGTACTATATTTTTCTTCTTGCATAAGGACACATCCCACACCTTAACAAGGTGCATCCTTGTAGACATGAAGCCCTCGTCCGGATCTGGCAAAGCTAATACTTAGATTTTACTTCAACCCCTTCTTGGACTCCTTCAAACATTTACCTGAGGTCTTTTGATCCAAACTAACTTAAAAACTTCTTCGGTAGCTCTACCAAAATCTTGATGATCTTGGATAAACCTTCATTGAACCTTTAACCAAATCTCATTGAAACTCTAAGTTTCTCTCATATCTTTGGGTACCACCACGCTTCCGCTGCGCAAACTAGAACGTAGGACACTTCATCTTACAAATTCTTCAACTTGGCTATCCCCCTTAAGAAAAGATAAATTAGGGGACACCAAAGTATTGCTTGCACATTCTTTTAGATGAGCTAACTAGTATCAAAATGTTCTGACATCCCAATGATACTCTTGTATGTGGGTAAGAACAAGAAATCTGAAATTTCTCACGGGATGGAAAATAGCAGCGTAGTAAAACAGCTGTAACTCTCATTCTGTTAATCCAATGAAGTTGTAGCTTATACCGTTGGAAAGCTTATCAAATCCTCCACAACTTACTTATAGAACACTTTTCCAAATTCTACAGTTAACTTGGTTGAAAACCGTGCACAACAGAAACTATTCCGGATTCCAAACAGCACAAATACATCGCCTTGTGATTTTCGTATCCCCATAATCAAAATAGCTATCGAGCTGATTCTTTCACTCAGAGAAAGATATTGAAGTCTACTATTGTCTAGAATTTTCTCATGATTTTTGGTTATCTAAGATTAGAGATATAAGCCGAAGAGTGCAAGGTACTACGAAAAGACAGGATAGATAAAATAGAAGAAACTATAACCCAACTATATATTGCATTAATCTTTATGCCTTAGGCCTATAAACTAAATGGAATTGTGGGAACACCCAACAAGATCATTGTAATCATTACAAAGATTCAAAACAATTATAAGCATTATGACAATTCAACAAGCAATAAAGGTGCACAACTCAATCATTGACCCAACTTACGACACTATCGTCCTCATTGTACTAGGCGTAAAAATCCTAAGACTTATCTTCATCTTACGCAAGAAGGTGACGAGGAACTGTTCTAAAAGCATATCAAATCAAGGAGTGAAGATGAGAATAAGGACTTTAAAATAAGCACCAAGGTGGAGCTGAATAGCAATGATAGAGATATAGTAGAGAAGAAAATATCAAGAGGATTTTATAGCAATTTTAAAACCTTAAGACGGCCAATTTCTAACTAGGCTTGTGTCCTACATTCAGCATTGCTCTGATACCACTTTGTAGCACCCGGTTTTAAGAACAAAATCAGATACACACCATATGTGAGCCCAGGAAGTCAAATCTCACATATAGCTACAAATAAGGGCAATATCAATAGGCAATGCTCAATATATAACGTATTTAGTATAAAAAATATAACCTTAGATAGCAAACAACGGAAAGACAACCCTGATCTTCTGGTGAAGACTCCAATTCCACAGGAACAACTGACTAGTTGATCACAAGCCTAATTTCTCCAAACCAGCAATCTGGTACCCATCCGGGATTTTCATCCAAATATTTGAAAAATAAGGCAAGTGTAACTACATGTCATACTCAACAAATATAACATGGGGTTTATGAGGCTCAAAAGGCTGACACTGGTTTAACTGCGATTAGTTTTTAATTGTCACAATTTTAGCATAGGAGTAGCAATAAGTTTATCACAAGCTCATGTAACACATGATCAGGTAAACATGAATAATGAATATCATAAATAGTAATCATTAGTGAGCATCTTTATCATCAGTGTTCATCATCTATTCCGTAAATGTTCTAAGGCCGCTCAAGACCGTGAGCACGGTTGATATACCAGTTTTACACTCTACAGAGGTTGTACACTTTCACTGTGAGTCGTGATTTACCCTTTCGTCCGAGGTACCTAATCTCTTGACCCACTTCCAAGGAAGGTCGGCAAGGTTCACTATGAAGCATTTCAAAGGTTCGTCTAACAAGTTAGGGCCATTAGATTCACTCGGCAAACAGATGTAGGAACCCCCCCTTCCCGATGGCACAATGACACGTAGCCTATACACAAGGGGACAGAGATTGTCCTATACCCGATTCGGCAAGCTATTGTTACGCCAATAAAGGTAACATCTAACAAGCTAGAAAAGGTCCTTATACTGAGCTAAAGCCAGAGCCATATAGCCCTCACAGTTGTACTGTAAGTTCCGGATAAATCACTTATAGATAAGTCTTTAGGGAGAGAAATCTAGAGCACCATAAAAACAGCCCAATGCTCTAGCCCCCTTGTTCCATGCTGCTAAAAACATATTTTAGTGTCTATTGCGTATACTATTAGTCAAGTTACAAGATCATGATTGTAGTTGAGCACTAGCATCATACTACCCAATGCAATAACCCAAATGTATCAAGGTACAGGGTAACAAAGTACTAGAAAATCCTTAGTGATAGTCAAGGTAGACACATGCAATATGAATTAAATGATTAAAGGTGTATAGGACAACAAGGAAGATCTCATGCTATACTTGACTTAAACACTGATCCTTCGGTAAGCTTTAATCTTCAACGTTCTTCTTTTTCTTGATCACCACGTATATCTCACCGATTGGACAAGATCATAAAGCACCACACAAGCATCCATGCAATCATGCATGAAACAAACAATAGATTTAAATTAGAACAGTACACCAAACATAAAATCAAGATGAAAAGTTTGTAAAACGAATATACGTTTCGCTACGAACACATAGACACGAAAAGCACTCTAATCAGAGCTTCGGTGAAAAAGATACATCTATCGATAGATTTGCTTTATACGCAGAAAAGAAAACTATAAGCTTCATTTATTTTAACTATATAAAATCTTAGATAAATTGAATTAAGTCAAATTTAGATTCGAATTATAAAATTAAATTAAACAAATCATATTTTATTTATAAAATCTAGTTGCATAATTATTATCCAAATTAGAAGTTAAACCATAAAATTCCAATATTAGTGACATGATAAACATTTTCACTAACACGTAGATATTGTTGTAATGAATCTAGCACAACTTGAACGGGTCAATTCGGAGCTAAAACGTAGAAGATATGAAATAAACAAGATTTTCTTTATTAAAATATTAGATTAAATCTAACCTCGAATTTTAAAAGTTGAAAACATATCTAACAGTAGTATGAACATGTAGATTATGAAATTATGAACCTAACGCAATTTGAACGGATCAAATCGGAGTTAAAACAGAAAAGTTATGGCATAAACAAATCTAGTGGTAAAACTATGAATAGATGAAAACGTATTTTTAATTTAACCGAAGCAAAGTACGCTTTCAAAAGAAGAAAACGAAATATGTAAATACACTTTAGACCGTGGGTTCGATATTAAAATACGTAGGGGCTCTTTTGCAAAAGTACCAGCCAAAAAGGTACGTGCTAATCTAAGCCATTGAATCCAAGATGGATAGCTCAGATTAGAACAGAGGGGGAGAAAGAGGAGGCTGCCAGCCAGCTACAGTGACTGGTGCGGCGGAAGACATGGCCGCCGGCGACTTTCCTCGTCGGAGAGACACAAAACCAGCCCTAAAGACCTCGGTTAGGATCAGAATTTGAACGGAGAGCAAGAGGGGAAGATGGGTAACTCACCACGGTGGTTTTTAGTGGCTAGGAACGGACGGAGATGGCTGGCGGCTCAAAACAGCGGCGTCGGAGCTCCAGCAATCGTCGGTGACGAGAGACAAGCGACCGAAAGCAAAAGAAAGGGAAAAAGACCTCGACGGCTTCACAAACTCGTCACGAAGCTCGAAAGATGGCTTACGGTCACGGTGAAGTGGCGGCACGGTGAAATCGAGCTCAGCAGCGGCGTCGCCAAGGTTGCGGCTGCTGCGGTTGGCTCGAGGCCATGCGGCTGCAGCGCGGGTGTAGGATAGGGACGTGGCGCAAGGTGAGGCTTGGCTTATATGGTGTCGGGCTGCTTGGCGTGCACGGTAGCGACGTGGGGCGGGGTGAGCACGGACTCTATTCGCGGCGGCGGTGGAGTTCGGGTTGGGCACGGCGGGAAAGAAGACGCCCTGACAAGTGGGGCCATGATGTCAGCCAGAGAGAGGAAAGGGGACACACGGCGCGGCAGCTTTGACTGGTCTAGCCCACGAGCGGAGACGGGCGGGTGACGCTGGGCCGTGGGGAGGAAGAGATGGACCGACGCGCAGGTGTGGGCCGAAGCCAAGGCGGGGAAAAGAGGGATGGGCTGCTGGCCTTTGGCTGGGCTACGCGATGGAGAAAGTGGGAGAGGAGAACACGCGGGCGGGAAAAAAACAAACTGGGCCAACAGGCCAAAAGGGAGAGAGAGGAGAGAGGGTTTCCCTTTTTTTTACCAAATCTTTTTCTAATTTGTTTTAAAAACCAAATTCGATGTAAACCAACTCCGATTTGAATAGGATTTCAAATACCCTTTTCAATTCAAACATAGATGAGAAATTTTGATAAGTTTTCAAAAATAAATTTTACAACTTTTTAAATTCTTTTATTTTCTAATTCTCTTTTCTTTCTTTTCTTTTACTTCGAAGCCATTTTTAATTTCTTTCCAAACGCAATTCAAATCATTTTAAATTTTCAACCACTCAACCAAATAAACCAAATGCAAGGGCATGTATGCTCAAACATGTTGCTAATCCTTATGATGAATTTTAAGTTAATGAAAAATTTTATTTTCCTATATTTTATGAGCACAAAATTCAGAAATAAATTATTTTAAACCTATTTTTAAAAGAGGCGAATTTTAGGGTGTTACAATTCTGCCCCTCTTAAGATGAATCTCATCCCTAAGATTCAGAAGACGTCGACTAAGAGATAGAAACACTCCGTCTTTGGATTCTTCTTTACTTCCTCGTGCAGTTCCATCTTCTTGATAAGGATCCCACTTTACTTTGCATACCTATTAATCTTACTCCAAATAACTTGTCAAACTGATTCCAAGATTTTGACAGGTACTCCAAACAATACTCAGGTAACTCCAATCACTAGGCTACTTTTTCCTTTTTAGTTCATAATATCAATTCTTTTTTTTAAATATTCACCTTCCAACGAAGTCTGACGAACCTCTTGGTTAGAAGGAGATTATACTATCAATCTTCAAAACATTAATGTTTTTGGCTAAGTTGCTCAAACTTGGAATACAACTCTTAATCCTTGGTGTCACCCGAACCTTCTTAGCACAATTCTCCGTTGCTAAGGGCATCGGCCATGACTTTTGCTTCTCCAAGTGATAGCACTTTTCTAAGTCATAATCAATTTTACTCCAACGAGGATATCACAACCTCAAGACCAACTTAGTGAGGATGTCCTGTAGTTTCCTGTGATCCTCCTATATGACACTTTTACTTCCAAAAAGATATTACTTCCATGCTCTATAATGGATAACTCCAGATGCATGTTGGGTAGTTCAACTCACGCTTCCTTAGTTGACTTAATGAACAAGGTACTATATTTTTCTTCTTGCATAAGGACACATCCCACACCTTAACAAGGTGCATCCTTGTAGACATGAAGCCCTCGTCCGGATCTGGCAAAGCTAATACTTAGATTTTACTTCAACCCCTTCTTGGACTCCTTCAAACATTTACCTGAGGTCTTTTGATCCAAACTAACTTAAAAACTTCTTCGGTAGCTCTACCAAAATCTTGATGATCTTGGATAAACCTTCATTGAACCTTTAACCAAATCTCATTGAAACTCTAAGTTTCTCTCATATCTTTGGGTACCACCACGCTTCCTCTGCGCAAACTAGAACGTAGGACACTTCATCTTACAAATTCTTCAACTTGGCTATCCCCCTTAAGAAAAGATAAATTAGGGGACACCAAAGTATTGCTTGCACATTCTTTTAGATGAGCTAACTAGTATCAAAATGTTCTGACATCCCAATGATACTCTTGTATGTGGGTAAGAACAAGAAATCTGAAATTTCTCACGGGATGGAAAATAGCAGCGTAGTAAAACAGCTGTAACTCTCATTCTGTTAATCCAATGAAGTTGTAGCTTATACCGTTGGAAAGCTTATCAAATCCTCCACAACTTACTTATAGAACACTTTTCCAAATTCTACAGTTAACTTGGTTGAAAACCGTGCACAACAGAAACTATTCCGGATTCCAAACAGCACAAATACATCGCCTTGTGATTTTCGTATCCCCATAATCAAAATAGCTATCGAGCTGATTCTTTCACTCAGAGAAAGATATTGAAGTCTACTATTGTCTAGAATTTTCTCATGATTTTTGGTTATCTAAGATTAGAGATATAAGCCGAAGAGTGCAAGGTACTACGAAAAGACAGGATAGATAAAATAGAAGAAACTATAACCCAACTATATATTGCATTAATCTTTATGCCTTAGGCCTATAAACTAAATGGAATTGTGGGAACACCCAACAAGATCATTGTAATCATTACAAAGATTCAAAACAATTATAAGCATTATGACAATTCAACAAGCAATAAAGGTGCACAACTCAATCATTGACCCAACTTACGACACTATCGTCCTCATTGTACTAGGCGTAAAAATCCTAAGACTTATCTTCATCTTACGCAAGAAGGTGACGAGGAACTGTTCTAAAAGCATATCAAATCAAGGAGTGAAGATGAGAATAAGGACTTTAAAATAAGCACCAAGGTGGAGCTGAATAGCAATGATAGAGATATAGTAGAGAAGAAAATATCAAGAGGATTTTATAGCAATTTTAAAACCTTAAGACGGCCAATTTCTAACTAGGCTTGTGTCCTACATTCAGCATTGCTCTGATACCACTTTGTAGCACCCGGTTTTAAGAACAAAATCAGATACACACCATATGTGAGCCCAGGAAGTCAAATCTCACATATAGCTACAAATAAGGGCAATATCAATAGGCAATGCTCAATATATAACGTATTTAGTATAAAAAATATAACCTTAGATAGCAAACAACGGAAAGACAACCCTGATCTTCTGGTGAAGACTCCAATTCCACAGGAACAACTGACTAGTTGATCACAAGCCTAATTTCTCCAAACCAGCAATCTGGTACCCATCCGGGATTTTCATCCAAATATTTGAAAAATAAGGCAAGTGTAACTACATGTCATACTCAACAAATATAACATGGGGTTTATGAGGCTCAAAAGGCTGACACTGGTTTAACTGCGATTAGTTTTTAATTGTCACAATTTTAGCATAGGAGTAGCAATAAGTTTATCACAAGCTCATGTAACACATGATCAGGTAAACATGAATAATGAATATCATAAATAGTAATCATTAGTGAGCATCTTTATCATCAGTGTTCATCATCTATTCTGTAAATGTTCTAAGGCCGCTCGTGACCGTGAGCATGACAGATATACCAGTTTTACACTCTGCAGAGGTTGTACACTTTCACTGTGAGTCGTGATTTACCCTTTCGCCCGAGGTAGCTAATCTCTTGACCCACTTCCAAGGAAGGTCGGTAGGGTTCACTATGAAGCCTTTCAAAGGTTTGTCTAACAAGTTAGGGCCATTAGATTCACTCGGCAAACAGATGTAGAAACCCCCCTTTCCGATGGCACAATGACACGTAGCCTATACACAAGGGGACAGAGGTTGTCCTATACCCGATTCGGCAAGCCATTTTTACGCCTATAAAGGTAACCTCTAACAAGCTAGAAAAGGTCCTTATACTGAGCTAAAGCCAGAGCCATATAGCCCTCATAGCTGTACTGTAAGTCCCAGATAAATCACTTACAGATAAGTCCTTAGGGAGACGAATCTAGAGCACCATAAAAACAGTCCAATGCTCTAGCCCCCTTGTTCCATGTTGCTAAAAACATCTTTTAGTGTTTATTTCATATATCATTAGTCAAGTTACAAGATCATGGTTGTAGTTGAGCACTAACATCATACTACCCAATGCAATAACCCAAAGGTATCAAGGTACAGGGTCACAAAGTACTAGAAAATCCTTAGTGGTAGTCAAGGTAGACACATACAGTATGAATTAAATGATTAAAGGTGTATAGAACAACAAAAAAGATCCTATGCTATACTTGCCTTAAACACCGATCCTTCGGTAAGCTTTAATCTTCAACGTTCTTCTTCTTTTTCTTGATCACCACGTATATCTCACCGACTGGACAAGATCATAAAGCACCATACAAGCATCCATGCAATCATACACGAAACAAACAATATATCTAAATTAGAACAGTACACCAAACATAAAATCAAGATAAAAAATTTGTAAAATAAATCTACGTCTCGCTATGAACACATAGACACGAAAAACACTCTAATCGGAGCTTCGGTGAAAAAGATACATCTACCAATAGATTTGCTTTATACGCAGAAAAGAAAACTATAAGCTTCATTTATTTTAACTGTATAAAAGCTTATATAAATTAAATTAAGTCAAATTTAGATTCGAATTATAAAACTAAAGTAAAACAAATCATGTTTTATTTATAAAATCTAGTTGCATAATTATTATCCAAATTAGAAGTTAAACCATAAAATTCCAATATTAGTGACATGATAAACATTGTCACTAACACATAGATCTCGTTGTAATGAATCTAGCACAACTTGAACGGATTAATTCAGAGCTAAAACATAGAAGATATGAAATAAACAAGATTTCCTTTATTAAAATATTAGATTAAATCTAACCTCGAATTTTAAAAATTGAAAACATATCTAATAGTAGTATGAACATATAGATTATGAATTACGAACCTAATGTAATTTGAACGGATCAAATCGGAGTTAAAACGGAAAAGTTATGGCCTAAACAAATCTAGTGGTAAAACTATGAATAGCTGAAAACGTATTTTCAATCTAACCGAAGCAAAGTACGCTTTCAAAAGAAGAAAACGAAATCTGTAACTACACTTTGGACCGTGGGTTCGATATTAAAATACACAGGGGCTCTTTCGCAAAAGTATCAGCCAAAAAGGTACAGGCTAATCTAAGCCATTGAATTCAAGATGGATAGCTCATATTAGAACAGAGGGGGAGAAAGAGGAGGCTGCCGGCCAGCTACAGTGACCGGTGCGGCTGAAGACATGGCCGCCGGCGACTTTCCTCGCCGGAGAGACACAAAACCAGCCCTAAAGACCTCGGTTAGGATCAGAATTTGAACGGAGAGCAAGAGGGGAAGATGGGTAACTCACCACGGTGGTTTTTAGTGGCTAGGAGCGGACGGAGATGGCTGGCGGCTCGAAACAGCGGCGTCGGAGCTCCAGCAATCGTCGGCGACGAGAGACAAGCGACCGAAAGCAAAAGAAAGAGGGAAAAAGACCTCGACGGCTTCGCAAACTCGTCATGAAGCTCAAAAGATGGCTTACGGTCATGGTGAAGCGGCGGCACGGCGAAATCAAGCTCAGCAGCGGCGTCGCCAAGGTTGCGGCTGCTGCGGTTGGCTCGAGGCGATGCGGCTGCAGCGTGGGTGCGGGATATGGAGGCGGCGCAAGGTGAGGCTCGGCTTATATGGGGCCGGGCTGCTTGGCGTGCACGGCAGCGACGCGGGACGGGGCGAGCACGGACTCTGTTGGCGGCGGCGGCGGAGTCTGGGTTGGGCACGGCGGGGAAGAAGACGCCCTGACAAGCGGGGCCAGGATGTCGGCCAGAGAGAGGAAAGGGGACGCACGGCGCGGCAGCTTCGGTTGGGCCGGCCCACGAGCGAAGAGGGGCGGGTGACGCTAGGTCGTGGGGAGGAAGAGATGGACCGGCGCGCAGGAGTGGGCCGAAGCCAAGGCGGGGAAAAGAGGGATGGGCTGCTGGCCTTTGGCTGGGCCGCGCGATGAAGAAAGTGGGAGAGGAGAACAGGCCAGCAGAAAAAAAAACAAACTGGGCCAACAGGCCAAAAGGGAGGGAGAGGAGGAGAGAGGGTTTCCCTTTTATTTACCAAATCTTTTTCTAATTTGTTTTAAAAACCAAATTCAATGTAAACCAACTCCGATTTGAATAGGATTTCAAATACCCTTTTCAATTCAAACATAGATGAGAAATTTTGATAAGTTTTCAAAAATAAATTTTACAATTTTTTAAATTCTTTTATTTTCTAATTCTCTTTTCTTTCTTTTCTTTTACTTTGAAGCCATTTTTAATTTCTTTCCAAACGCAATTCAAATCATTTTAAATTTTCAACAACTCAACCAAATAAATCAAATGCAAGGGCATATATGCTCAAACATGTTGCTAATCCTTATGATGAATTTTAAGTTAATGAAAAAATTTATTTTCGTATATTTTATAAGCACAAAATTCGGAAATAAATCATTTTAAACCTATTTTCAAAAGAGGCAAATTTTGAGGTGTTACACAGGCGGTGACATCCCTATCTATCCATTGCATTCCACCATATTCGTGTAGCTCGTATGGTTCTTATTAGTGCGCTCAGGTAGGTCTCTCCATCCCATGTACCTAGTTTTTCCATGCAGCCACAAAGCAATGATTTCTCATTGTCCTCCTAATTCGTTATATGGTTGTAGCTAGATTTATATTAATTTTGCTTAGCTCCTAACAAAAAACCGTTTATGAATCGTTCTCGTCTCATTGTCCTCCTAATTCGTTATACAGTTGTAGTTACCTTTTGGCTCTCCTGTGTGTTAGCTTTTTCATACACCTTTTATCTTGCCTAATCAGTCTTAGCTAGATTAGATTTATTTTGTTTAGCTCCTAAAAAAGATCGTTTATGAATCGTTCCTATCTCATTGTCCTCCTAATTCGCTATATCGCTCTAGTTACATTTGGCTCTCATGTGTCGTTTATGAATCGTTCTCATCTCATTGCCCTCCTAATTCGCTATATCGCTCTAGTTAACTTTTGGCTCTCATGTGTTCAGCTATTTCATACACCTTTTATCTTACCTCGTCTATAGTTTAGATGGTATACAAATCGATGGCATCCTTTTTCTTATTTCTTGATATTCTTTACTTAATTCCCCATCGAAAATTATGATGCTCTAAAGTGTAAAACATACTTTTTTCAAAGACCAAAGTAAAATATATTTTATTAATTTAGAAAACACAAACCAGGTCACCTAGACGACCAAGTTATCCTATATTTACACTTCAATTGTTCAGTGGTCGAAGAATCATTATAACCTTTCATTTTCGTGAGTCACGCAGCCAACTCGGACAATAGTTGCATGGCCAGAAAACTACTTCTCCCTGATTTTAAAGCCATTTATGAAATTTAAAATCCCAAAAGTTATCAGTCATGCCATGACGTCATCAAAACAACTCTAAATGAGGCAAAGTTGAAAACGCAAGAAATCAGGGCAATGATTCTTTGGTGCCCTTTCGTTCATGACAGTTGCTCAGTCTTGTAGACTCGTACTGCTTTAAGGCCCCCTTTTACCACACATTATGCAAGCTAATGTATCTCAGCTCTTCTACATCCTCAAATGTAGAAAAACACTTTATCTTGTATATCTGAAATATACAAGATCTGCTGATTACAACCAAGTGATCCGATCCCTCTAATTCATAATTGAGCAGGCATCTAGTTAGTATGAACCATTTGATATGCTGATGGTAAAGTACTGTGAGTGTCTTATACATATACCAGCACGCATAAAAAACATTAGAAATCGAAAAACAAATACAAGCTCTACAATCCTCTGCTTAAGGACAATTAAGGCATGAGGCAGGTAAGCAAAATTCATATAACCCATTTGTGTAACTCCTTAAAAGGCTCATGTCACTCGAGTGGTTGACCACTTATGAAAAAGGTTCGAGTCACTTTGTTACAATAAAATTACACAGAAGGGCTGTATACTCCGTACGTGAAGCATTTATTTCCCTTCTACCTTTCAGCTGTTTTGAGTCACATATGATTGTACATTGCCTTGGTTTTAAGTAATTAATATTTTTTTCTCGAACATGTAAGAAAGTTGCGTGTCATTTCATTAGTAGGTAGAAAATGGTCTGAGTACTTAATATGGACAGTTCGGTTAGCAGTTAGTGCTTTAGCATCAGTAGTTACAAAAGTTAAATCTGCAGCCAAGTAAAACAAATGATCTGATCTGAGTTATTTTCATCTGAAAGGCATGAAGGAGCATGAAAGAGCAGACATCAGATGCATTCAGAATAATTGAGCAAAAGTTACCAAACCAGCATTATTCTGGCTGGCTTATCTCACAGGGGGTAAAGCCAATCCTAGCATGCTGGCTCTCAAGTTACAATTGAACATGCTCCCTATTTCTCAAATGTACAGAAATGACAGATTAAGCACTACTAGCGAACCCTTTGACTCAGAAAAAAGAAAAGTATCAATCAGCGAACAGTTACACAGCTAGGCCATATGGTAGAATCAGTTCACAGAAAAACGAACACAATTGTACCTGATAGTGACTTAGTATGTTTGAAGTCAACAGTTTAAATCATTGTCGTGAAAACAATGTGCAAACCCAATGTAGTGAGGCCAACAAACACAACAGTAGACCACGAAACATGGGCTCAATAGAGTTTTATTAAGTCTCTACCAATCTGATGATAGAAACATCATGGATGATCAAAATTGTCAAAACAATAGCATTATGAACTTCTTGAAGGAAGATCTGACGTTCGCCACCAAAAGCTAACAGAAAAGCTAATAGAAAGAGATCTCACGTAATGCCACCATTTTGGGGGAATGTAAAGCAGGTCACCTTCCTCCAATATGCAATCCATGAATTCAAGAGCTGCAGTCTTCGGGTGCTCTTTTTCATCAATGTTGTCAAGATCTACCTGTTAAGACAGATTAGAGGAACCAAATCACATGTAGCTCAATTTTGTTTGCAATAGAACTCAATTAACCTTATTGGGCGGTGCAGAGCTTCAGGATCACAACACTATGAATGGATTTGGATTGTAACTAAGCAAAGTTGAACGTGAGGGTTCCAATAAAGATAGGTTGACCAGGGTGTCCAGAAGAAAATCTAGCACCATCAAATAGTCATGGCAGTTGGTATATTCACTTTATTCCCAGAATTGTTTTTTTTAATAAAGACTGACTCTATTTTTAGAATCTCACTGTCATGTAGCATGTTTGGAACAACTTCAGGCAACACAATATGATTATGGATAACAAGGTAAACTGCTCGTAGTTTTTTGGGTATCCAATCAAAATTTTGCAGTCATGTTTTTAGCATGCAAGAATCATTGATATCAAGGCATGCAAGAATCATTCTATATATATAGTGCTTGTTTAAAACAGGCTACTTACCTCACTTTGACTGTCATGGTTCTTTGTTACTAGAATCATTAGAAAAAATAGCACATTTACAGAATCTCCACATCAAGGTTGAGATTATGTAAGGTAATATATTTGGAACAGGTTCAGAAATATTTAAAATAAGGCAACAAAATAGTTATGGACAGTAAGGTAAGGTGACAGCTTTAGGGTATCCAATCAAGTTTTTACACTAATGTCACTTGTGCATGCGGGCATCATTGATCTAAACAGACTGCTCACCTGGCTAGCATTGCTTAGCATGCTTTCTGTGTTAGGGTATAGACCCACGGATACAGAAGCAGGATAGAGTCTAACATATTTCCTTCCCAAAACCTGCCAAGGAGTAACAACCAGATACATCAACTAACTGAGAAATCTTAATCTACACAAACTATGTCACTCTCAGCACTCCGAACTAGTTACCAATCAGTGTAAATTCAAATAACTAAGGCCTCGTTCGGTCGAGGATGGGAACGATTCCTGTCCGGGTTTCCTTCAATAATTTGAATAGCGTCGGAACTGTTCCGGCCAAGAACGGCCAGGAACAGAGATAACCGAACGGGCCCTAAAGGAACAAAGAGCGTTTATAGTTCCATGTAACTTACTGTAGGTTATGAATATCTTTGGTTTCAGTTCATCATAACCTACTAAAAGTAGGCGCAAACATGCTGATCTTTTTTATACAAGTCATACTTGAACAAGCGCCAAAACATGATTTGCTAAGAACATGAATAATGCAAGGACAAAAATCCATGGGCATTCAAATAATTGGTAAGACGGTTTCATCACTATTGAGGAAAATGCGGTTTGATGTAGCGTAGCAACAAGCAACAAGCCAACAGCAATCATGCAGTCAGTTTGTCTTTTCTTTTTATACATTCATGTCAACACTCTTGTAGTGTAGTGGTAACCTCCCCAGTTGAGGGAGACACCGGCCAGGGTTCAAATCCTGGGGGGAAAAAGTTCCTCGCTGGCAACCCAACCCAAAAAATAGTGGCAGGGCGCCGGCCTGTGCACTCGTGGTTGGTTTGGGCTCTACTACCACAAGGTAGTTGCAGTGGTTAGTAGCCCAAAAGGTCGTGGTCGGCCCAGGTCAATGCGGCCCTACAAGGTGAAGCCAAGGTTTGGGGGGTTTCTCGGTCCGTGTTGTTGAGGTTTCTTCTTAATCATAATGATCAAGAAGGTTGTTTCCCAAGGTCAAATTTCCTTTTAGACGTTCACTGGGAGGGGAGTGAGGGCTCCCCTTAGAATCCATTGCACTGGGCCAGCAAGAAACATATTCTGGTCAACCATCAATTATGTTTTACAATGTACTCACGAGATTAGTTCACATTGGGGAAAATAGGTGTCATCAAATTGAAGCAATGTCTGCTTCTTCTCAAAGGAGTCGGTGGCTTCAGAGATGAGTGTCTTCGCAGCAGGCTAATTGTAGGTGGCTCAAGGACGGGTTTTCACCACAAGAACACAACGTCATGCATTCATGCTTATGTTTCCAGATATTCCAACAGCACAGGAGTTTGTCTTGTTGAATATGTAAATTAGTTTTTCAAAGTCAAACCGAGTAAATGGCCTTTTCCCTCAGTTACAGGGGTTGGTGGCCTGAAAGTAACTTGCCTTTGATAAAAGGAAACAAACACAAGATGTCCTTCTCCTAGTGAAATTATAGGAAGGGTTCAAACATGTTTGTCTGCGGCCTGTTGTTTGTATAGGAAGCTTGCTGATTTTAATTTCAACAATAGAAATAAGAACAATAGTTTCTGTAAGACTTCACTAGAAAGCCTGCTGAAAGCAGAAAAAAATGGCAAGCAATGAAGCAACACGGTTGCTAGAATTGTGGCCAGAGAAACAAACCATCATATCACACTAGAAATAATAAAAAGAAAATAGTGGCAGGGCATGATTACTGATGCAATAAATAAAATGGTCAACTTCTTAAACATCGCACATTCAATTATCCATGGTAACCAACACACATAAGTCAAGAATATAGAGATGAACAAACAGGGTTTTAACATAGACATTGTTTGTGTCATACCTGAGCAAAAAGGTTGTGATGTGGGTCATGATGCAATGGAGTTATTGTCCCATGAGGGCCGAACCAAGCATTAAGTGACTGGAGTTTGCCACCACCAGCTAAACAGTACTCAGGAACAGTAATGTCTTTGTGGAGCTCCTTTATCTGTCAAATGTTACAAATCAAATCCAAATGTTTGGTAAACTGCTAAGTCAGTAGATGCATGGGTTTGGTTGCTACATAAATTTTCTCACCTGGTCAAACAATTGATGCTGCGCTACACATGCCAAGTTTGCAGAATCACTTGACCACATCCTCTCAAGAAATTGAGAAAATGTGATAAGCTCCTGTTTCAACTCAGCACATGCATAATTTTTTCCAACCTGTGGCACCATTTGTTATGAGCGCACTTGGACCATGTATCACCAAATGTTGAAGTACCTTGAAGTATTGCTGACATTATACTCAACCAGAAAGCAGACCTAGCTTAACCAAAAAGAAGCTACAGCCCAGGCCTAAGAGGAGCAGCAATTGCTTATGGACAGGATTTGTTATCTATGGATAACAAAGGCCACACATTTTTTTAAACTGCATGAATACTAGAAATCTAATGCAGATGATTGGGTAAGGCAAATGTGTAATCCAAATGTTAGTTAGGCAACTTTTAATGATGAGCCATTGAAGAATTTGGTTCTATACTTGTCACTTATTAATACTTCTCATACCAGATGGTAAAGGAAATTCTATAAGCAGAAGCATGGTGTCAGAAGTTATGATTAACATATGAAAAAGAAAACGGGCCACCAGTTAAAAAGAACGTTCTGCTCATGCCGTCAATTATGACAGCATAAGTTAACTAATGGAGCGCGTGATGCAGATCCCCAGATGTAATTATTTGATTTTCCAAATGTAATAAATTTTAGATCTAGTTCGAAGAGTTCAGGGTCTTTAGTGTCCTAGCAACTCCGAAGTTGGTTTTCCAACCTGGAATTTGAAACTAATATATGTTGTGCAACTCAAATTTACATCTTCAGTAGTTAACTTAGGTAGCATAATAATACAAAGGATAAATTATGGAACAAAGAGACTCTACAATATTTCGATTATTCCTGAAACAACGGAACTTAACTCCTGAAAAATAAGCTTGAGTACTTAATGGCAACTGGCCAAATTATTGAATCGATGCACTTGTTGGATGAAGTGTTACTATGCCTTTTCCCCAAATAAAACCATAATTTATTTGCAATTTTACATGTCAGTTCTTAATGTCTACAAGTGCAAGTAGTCACCTGAACAGGAATAGTCCGATCTCCAGCTATACTCTGTAGGTACTTTATGTCCTTCCACTTTGTCCTTGCAGGCCAATGCTCAATGCATCCACTGAGTATAACAGGGGACTCACATAAAAAGTAATCACGTATAAATGCCTCCAAAGAAATGCATGATCGCCTCTTAATTTGCTTACAAGATAGGGAATTCACTGGTAGAAGTTTGAGTACCTATCATTAAAAGCGGCAAATTGATAAATCAGTAATGTAGTGCAGATATGGCAAATTAAATTCACCATTTGTACACTATCTTGGTCAAACTTGGTCACACAACGGAGAAATTTAGTGGATAGTTTTCCTCAAAAAGAATCAAGCATATGGTAAACCATGACTTTGAGTAATGGTAACTTAGGATGGAACACCAAAAATAAGCAAATCAAGCACTAAAGTAGTTAAACAAACATTTTTTACCTTGACCCCCAAACAAATCAAGTATATCCTACTTGAATTTCAGACTGTAAACAACTAAACCTGAAAAAAAATCTAGTACATCCTACTTGAATTTCAGATTCTAAATTACTTAACCCAAGTTGATCGAAAGTCCTCAAACTTTTCTCTACCAAGTGACGGCCAAATGCAGAAAACTAACCCAGCATTCCTACTGGAAAGTACTGGAATATTCCGCACCTCTACAAATAAATAGTCTGCTTACATCAACTGAGGCACCTGTAAGACCAATCAAAGTTAGTATGGACCTAGGAAGGCATGATAGCACAGCATTATGGACCTGATATACTGTCTTCACACATAAAAACCAACTACTCCCTCCGTCCTAAAATAAGCGTACATGTCGCACATTTTAGTATTTTGGTAACGAAAATGAGCTGAGAATACTGCATGATGAAACTACTAAACCACTTCGTACAGAAACAGAACAATCCAAACCAATAACGCCGTTGGTGAAAACTGAAATGACTGTACGAAGCACTACATTTGCATAACGCAATCAACAGAAGCGGATGCGAGATCGTAGCACAGCGACAGGCGACTGATATACTCACATCGTCAAGGTCTCGGCCCCCCGCGATCCCTTCCTCCCACCTCTGCACATCCCCATCGGCGACCGGGACCGCGCCCGCCTCGCCGCGGCCGAGCCCCGCGATGGCGTCGTCGAGCTCGGCGCGGAGGAGGCCCCCGCCCATGATGAGTCCCATGTCGAGCGCCCGGAGCGCGGCGCGGCGGTCGCCGGCGGCGGCGCGGAGGCCGGCGACGTGGAGGCAGGCGAGCGCGTAGGCGTCCCGCCACGCGGCGCCGACCTCGGCCCGGGGCGACGAGTGCAGCTGCTCCCACGCCATCTCCCGCGCCGCCTCGGCCGCGCGGAGGTCCCCCGCGGCCGCCTTCTCCGCGGAGGCCACGAACGCGAACCCGCCCTCCTCCGTTATCTGCCGCAGCAGCGCCGCCCGCTTCTCCCCGCCCGTGGCCATTGCTGGATCGGCTGCTCTTTGCCGCTGCGGAATTGAATTGAAAAGCGCGGCCCAAAAGCGGCGGGGGGCACAGCACGGCAGGCACCCGACGTCCCGACCCGAGCGAGCGCTGACGCTGAGCAAGTGAGAGAGGCGCAGGCGGCCGGCCCGTGCTCGAGAGATATTTACGGCCGTGTCCTCGCTCGGGTGAGATATTTTTGCGCGAGATATTTTGGGTGCCTGCCAACGGCTACGAAGCGAGAGTCGACTGGGCCCGTGCGAAGAAAGATGGTTCTGGTACCTTCCGGAAAGTTCAGAAGCAGAGTGATCACGTGGAAGAACAGAAAAGAGACAGAGCAAGATATTTCCGGGGCTGGAGAAGTGGACAGTGGAGACCGGAGTCTGGAGGAGGAGCTTCTCCGGCAGAGTGTTGCTTAAAGTAGCAAATTGTTCGTTAACACTTATCCTTCGTGTCGCTCTTATGCTCGGTGTCATTTTCAGTTGCACGGCAGCTAGTGTGGCCTAGCAGCTTAGTGCCTTTTCAGTGTAGTATAATATTAATATAAAAAAGAATTCAAGAAAATACGATCATCCAAAATAAATCTATGACTTAAACTCCTCAACTTGACATGCTGTATTTTTCTAAAATTATTATAGGAGTTAATGGTATTGTCTTTTTGGTGGTAGCCTGGTAGGTGATGTATCCATCGACAACGAGTCTTAGCCTTTAGGAGGTGCTCATAGGCATAGGATGTATGTATGTGCACGTATGTTTGTCTATATCTGTATTATGGTTTGGTAAAAAAAAACTTCATCGTAAGAAGCATATACGGTCTTCATAAAAAAGAAGAAGCATATATGGTCTATTGAGCCTTGCGAAGTTCGCCATCATCGTTTAGTGTAGTGCTAAGTACAAAGGAGAAGTACTCAAGAATGCTTTATGCAACTCACTAATGGAGTAATCATCAGGCCATCCAAGAGATACTTTGATGATGGCGGCATAAGCGCGCATCCAACCAATGTTAGGTTTGATATGCCCACATGTCAGAATCATTTAAGCCATGAGTTGGAGTTGTACAATAAGTCGAGTGGCCTAAACAACTAAACAACAACACTATAAAATAGGCAACTGCGTTAGAGTAGAAGGTATCGATGATCCTTGTGAAACCCGAACAGGTCTCATCTTTCCTTCGTAATCATCCTTCCCCTCTTCTCATCTTCCTCCTCCTCCTCTAGATCTTCATGCTCTGGTTGCTACTTCCCCAATCCATAATACTTGTTTGCCTACCTCTGCTACCCTACTGCTAACACACTATGGGTTCTCGAGTTCATGTAGCATGAGACCTTAGCCGCTTTTGCGTGGTGGTTACATGTCGTGATTTGCGAAATTGGTAATTGACCTATTACGATGGTGGATCCAAAAACGAAGTAAGAAGGAGGCTAAATAATTGAAGGCTCTAAGTCTAAACAGGCGGCTGGGCAGCTTATAGGCTAGAGTTTTTATGAACCGTTGTGTGAGAAAAATGAGTAGTAGTGTCACTTTATTTAGGGCTAGACGGGTGCATATCCGCCCTGGTATCCAAGTCATCGGTAATCAAAAGATATGGAGCAACGGTGACTTTAATTTATTTTCTCCTATAAAACCAATTTGACTATTTGATTGAGACCATCACTGTAACACCTCGGGTGTTAGCCTTGCGTAACTTGACTTGCATAACATAAGCATGAGCATCAAGCATTCATAAATCATCATTTACAATTGAAACATTCGATCGAAACATATGAAACATTGCTTGTTATCTCGTATTTCTTGGAACATATGCATATGATCATGTGCAAATAAATGCTAGTGTGTAATGTTGGTCACTATAACACTTTAGCTACACTTAGGTTAACAAAAGAAACATTGTTCATGAAGGCTACATTTCATGATCAAGCACTTAAGTGATATTTCATGTGTTGACCTGAATAGCTAT
Source organism: Miscanthus lutarioriparius (assembly GCA_904845875.1). NCBI lineage: Eukaryota > Viridiplantae > Streptophyta > Magnoliopsida > Poales > Poaceae > Miscanthus > Miscanthus lutarioriparius. Next base: position 96,774,970 of record CAJGYO010000007.1, on the reverse strand, counting down.
ATGAGTGACTACTACATGAAATGCTTAAATGACCTTGCAAATTGTTTAAACATGCTTAGGATATCATTAGGAACAACTTTGGTATTTAGTGCTAAGGCTAGTTTGGTCATTTAGCCCTGGTTTGTGTATGTATCATGATTTCAAAGTGACATGTTTGACTAAAGTTGAACTAGGTGTTAGAGACCTTGCATGGAGGAGTTCACTAAAGCAATGTTGTAGTGTTTGACATAAGGAACAACTTTTATTTTTGGGTCATCACATGATTCAGCTCCTAACATGTTTGAAATTGGATCACAAGAATCATCAAAATCTCGATTTCAACACTTAACGAAATTTGCTAAGTCGTGAAACCTCATCACTGACAAGCCTACTTTGAGCATGATTTTACTCGGTTTAGGTTGCGAATTAGAGTATGCTGCCTTAACAAGAGTTGGAGATGGTACATGGTTCTACAACTTCTATTCAAGAAGTTTGCACGAAGGAGCCACCGTTTAGCCGGTAAATCAACGAGAAAACGCTACTGTCAGCGACCATCGAACGATCGACGAATCAAACGCCTGCTCTTCTTGATGGCGATCGAACGAGTTTGCGCGCGCCGTGTCTCCCGGCGACGGCCACGCTGCCGCCAGCGCCCGACCGCAGCAGAGCCACGCCGCGCCCGAAGCGCCGCTTAACCCCGCCAAATGCTTCGCCTCGAAGTCGCCCGCGCTTCATTTCCCATTTTCTACTCCGTCTTCCTCGCCCAATGACGACCGAAGCTCGGCCCGCACCTCCGCCGTCGCCATAGCCGTCACCACCACTCGTCCTCGCTGCTCCTTCGCCACCGTGATAGCTCCACCGTCTCCCAAAGACCCCATTGTTTCTCCCTGCGTGTTCGGCCGACAAAGCCCGTAAGCCACCGCAGCGTGGCGTGTGTAGGCTCGCATGAGTTCCGCCGTGAGCCCCGTCGTCGTGGCCACGCCGCCACAAGATTCTCCCGCTCCGGTAGCTAGCGCGCTAGGTCCCTCGGCGTTCATAGATGCTTGTCCACGCGTTGATTTGAACCACCGTAGCCCACACCGGCGTTTCACCGTCGACCGCACCTCCACCCGCCATGGCACGCCCGCCAGAGCCGCTTAGCTCTCGATGAGAAAGCCACCCAAGTAGCTCAATCGATCGCGCTGAAGTCGAGTAGATCATCGTGTGATGATGTCACCGCCGGCGAGTTCGCCGCTGGCGAAGCTCACGCCAGCGACTGCCACCAGCAGCCGCCTGCTGCCCTCAAGCCGTGTCACTGACGCGTGGGGTCCCCTGACCAGCGGGTCCCACCTGTCGGCAATGTAAGTGTGTAGGCTAACTCATTTTGAATCCAGCTTTTGATTTGTTTTGTTATTTTTGTATCTTTAGTTTGGTAGCTCCTAAAATGGTGAAATAAATATGATTGTGTTGCTTAGGAAGTGTAGTATTTTGGAAAAATATGTTCTTGGTTTCAACAGTAGAAATTTCTGGAGATTTAAATAGGGATTTCAAATGTGCTTTTGAATGCATTCAAATTTGTTTATTTTATATCTAGAGTTCCTGTGCTCCAAAAATTATGAAATTTTTGTGGTGGACTAATCTTAGCATGTGTGAACTCTGGTAAAAATTTGAGGACCAGTGCATGGGTAGATTTAAAGTTAGAGATTTTTCTTTTATGACTAGTTAATCCTTGCATGAATTTTCATAAATTAAGTATGAGTCCAAAATTCATGAAATTTATTGGAGGTAATCCTAGTACCATATGGATGCTAAGAAAAATATGAAATCTGTTGCTTGACACTTTTCAATAGGGTTTTCCATTTATGCTATTTCAAGCCTTGCTGCCTTGTCATTTTCGTATATAGAATGTTCTACTTGGTAAAATGACATGAAATTTTTTATAGTAGTCTCTTGATAGCATTAGTAAAGCTCTGTAAATTTTTGAGAATTTATTAAGCACATCTGATATATATTTATTATTTAACCTAGGTATCTAAATAAAATAATAAAGGCAATTTAATAAATAGTTTGGGCTTTACCATTATATCATCTTAACTGTATTTGGTATGTTTAAACTATTGGTAAGTTCTAGGTTGTCAAATTTTGAATGATTACCTGAAGTAGAAGTATTCTTACTTTATGTTGCATGTTAAGTCATTTCCGGACTGATTCTAGAGTGTGAGGATTTGCATGTTGAAACTGATGTGTACTGTAAAAATGGTTAATAACAAAGTTGTAGAAAATTTGATAAGATTTCCAGAAAGTCCAGGATCACTGGATTTGGATTTGTAGAACTCCAGTTATGAGCGAAACAAGTAGATATTGTTTATGGCATAGTCGATGCTTTGTAGAAGTAGTTAAGTAGTAAGCGAGAAGAGATATGCACCTACTCAAACAACGTGATGCACTTGTTAACATATATGCATTCGTAATACTTATACCATACTCATGCATCTAGGATCGGAGGAAGAGATCACGTTGTTGGAATTCAAGAAGCGAGAGGAAGGAACCCGCAGGAGGATCCGCAAGTCGTAGCTCCCGGGCGTGGAGCGTAACCTCAAGAGCTTCCTGAGTGCCCCGACCACCGTCCTACTTCCTTTCTGCGAGGCAAGCCCGAGCATTATAAGTCTCCCAGAATTTACAAATGTTTACTTACGTATTTATGATTGATGCATTAGGTTATAAGAGTTGAATGAAACCACTTGATGCATGTGCATTCCTTGTCCGGATATTACACCTTTAACCGGTATAGGTCCGTGGATCGAATATATATATGCTTAGCCATGCTTAGACCGGTAGAAGTCGGGTGATGTCCTGTCACCGCGAGATATAGGTGGATACCGAGCACGGTTGGCTATATCTCGCTATCGTGGAATGTAACCATGAGGTAAAAGTAAATTGAGACCGGACGGGAGATCGATAGGGAAGCAACAGGCATGGAGGTCTTGGGTGTGGACTTATCCCCATCTGTGTCGATTAAGGACCGTACTGTTGTTGGCGCTTCGACAAGATTGAACGCATGCCTCTCACTTAGCTGGCCGGATAATTCGCTCCGACCGCTGGCCGTAGTAATTCAACTCGGGCCGAAATCGCTTTACAGTCGCCTTCCGGGAACGACGACCGAGCCCAAGGGCGAGTTTGGCTCGAGCATCCCGGCATCTGGTGTTCCAGACAGCGGTAGCAGATGAACCCACGAAATGTGTACCGAGTTGTACCAAAGGTGACCTAAGACTATCGTGGTTGGTAGATCTGGGTTTGTGTTAGGAATAAATTCCCGGTGGTTGAAATCGATTCAATCGCCGTCTCTCCCGGATAGTGAGAAACTTGGCTAGTCCCAACATCGTAGTAACTGTGTGTTATGGAACATGATGGTTCGTATGAAAATGGAATTACAATACTTGCTATGGTTACTATTGTATGCTTCTAAAGGATATACCACATGTTTGGCATAGGATACTTGCTAACCTAGAAATGAATAGTTATAATTAACTTGGTAAAGAATTAGTAACTATACCATGATTTAATTGCTTTTACGCAAAAAATGTTGTCAAGTTACGTCCACTTATACACCTTGCATAATCCTTGGAGTCATTTTATTTCGGTTCATGACGGGTAAGTCTAGTGAGTACCTTCTCGTACTCGGGTTTATTTTCCCATTGTTGCGAGATGGCACTTGTGTATCATGGTTATTGCAAGAGTTGCTTCTATCCCATTGTGGATGAGGAGTAAGCCTTGGGCGTGCTTCTTTAGTAATTCCTATCCTTGCTTTTGTGGACCGTGATCTATCTTGGCAATCATATCGACTATGTTGGAAACTTTATTTTCGAACTTATTTGCTTCCGCTTTATTTATCAAACTCGATTTGTAATAACTTTTGTTCGTACTCGATGATGAAAAGTATCTGTGAACTTTATGTAATATGTGGCATGTATGTTGAATCTCGCATACGATCTTGGTTGTTGTAAATCGTTTATCGAGACCCGTCGTGGTACTCGACGGACTACTGGGTTTATATGGGTTCAAGTATGATGGTCACGACCATGGATTGCCATTGTACTTGTATTCTTATAAATTGGTCGGATTCTGCGACAAATTGTATCGTCAAGCAAGATTCAACGTTAATTGTCACAAATGTATTTAAAACAAAAGTTTTTGTTTTCCGAAAATCCTTCTCTAGCAACTAATAGTTATATAGTAGGTATTTGAAATCTAAAGTGTGCCAATGATCACTTTCCTTACGCCCAAATTAAGGACTTTTAGGTGGCTATTTAAGTACTAACATGGGGGTTTTTACTTCGTCGTCCATACGGCGTGCTATTGTATGGATGCCATTTACTTGAATGGTAATGTATGGATCAAATGCCTCTACGCCAAGGTAAGATGAGCGTATGACCGCAAGATGTGAGCATGCGGTCGGGAAGAGTAGCTTTGGTACGGCTATGTATGCATGCTTGCATGTGTATATGGTACGTATTTTATTGTGGGTTTAAATTACTGTCGGGTAGATTGATACGGAAGTATATGTATGGGTATACATATATGGAAGTATTTACAATTACATTATGCATATTCATTATGGGTTTAAGGGCTGAAATGAAATTTTATGCAGGTACACTAACAACGAAACGTGTAGCTCGACTAGTTACGCTATTTATGAGAGAACGATGTGTATGCCACCGTGTCTACCGCTAGAAACAAATTTTTCCTAAGTTTGTGAGGACGTCTGCGAACGAGCATGCATCATGATAATTACCATTCACATAATTACATTGTTCCTCCCCTTATAAAATTCTTACTTGGTTATGTAGCTCTTATCCATTATGGCATTGTCTCACCAAGGGGTGCATGTTAATGGTGCAGATGGCACGCACAAAGCGCATCGCTTCGCAAGTCCACCGGAGGCGAGCTCTCCCCGCCGTCGCCTTGCTCCACGTGCCCGCCAACGTCACACGTTCCTTGGAGAGTTTGGGATGCCTACACTCTTGTGGAGAGTGCTCGATTATGTAGGCTATCCCGATGGAATGGAACCTCGCTACTTCTAGGCGAATGAGCGATTGGGGAAGGTCTCTTGAATTCTTTGTGGAGGCGTTGTTCGTCCCCGAGGTGACGATTCTGAGTGGACAGCCGCTGGTGTTATGAGTCAACTGGTAGGACTGGCAAGAAGCGACTAGCAGGGCAGCCTTTGGGATCCCGAGAGACATCATGGATCGTTTTCCTCGTGAGCCGGCAGCCGCTTTGGTTGGAGTCTTTCCAAGAGGTAACCCTCCACCGACTCATGGCGCGCAGACAAGAGGAAAATCTTTGGAGATTGGTGCAATGGAGAGGCGAGAATGTGATAACCCTTCCATGAGCGCCATGTTCGCAATGATGAGAGTGTTGGATGGAGTTGAAGGTAGCCTCGGGCGTGTGTGTCCGGTGCTCTTGGTCATGCCACGAGGACCGACGTCGCCTTCAGAGGGAGCACGACGCCGAGATTGAAAGGCTCATCAAGAGATGACTCGGTTAACTCACCAACGAAATGCAGCTTGGACAAGGAAAATGTCCTAAGAGCTCGACAGGTTTGAGCTAGGACAGAAGCCAATCTGCGGAAGAATACAACGATAATCTGCATGAAGAGGTTCATCTTCTGAACAATCAGCTCCACCCTTATGTCCCACCTGGAGCCGCAGAAATGGATCTAGAAGGGTACGAGGAAGGAGAAGAAGATGTGGATCCTGAAGAAGAAGTAGAACCTGAGGAAGGAGATGATCTTGCGTCTGACCTCGATAGTGATCATAATGAGGATTAGATCGCTTAGCACTTAGTGGAAGGACTAATGTATCAAGATTTAAGAACCCGTTTTTGGTGGACTAAGATGAAGAAAGAGATCGCAGCCTATGTTGCTAGGTGTGATAACTGCAGTAGAGTGAAAGCCGTCCATATGAAAACCGCTGGATTACTTCAGCCACTGCCTATTCCAGGATGGAAATGGGAAGAGATCAAGATGGACTTTATTACCGCCTTCCAACAACACCACAAGGTCACGATTCAATCTGGGTCATTGTTGATCGTCTCACCAAGTCAGCACACTTCATACCCGTGAACACGCGGTATATAGTTGGGAAATACGCTGAAATATATGTTGCCTAGATCGTGAGATTGCATGGAGTACCCAGGACTATAATCTCAGATCGAGGACCACAGTTCATAGCTCGTTTCTGGGAGCACTTACACCAGGCTTTGGGAACCAAGCTAATCGGAAGTTCACTTATCATCCGCAAACTTCGGAGACAGACAGAGCGAGTGAACCAAATCCTAGAAGATTTACTTAGAGCTTGTGTTATATCTTCAAAAGGTTCATGAGAGAAATGGTTACCTTTAGCCAATTCTCCTATAACAACAGCTTATCAAGCGAGTATCAAAATGGCTCCATTTGAAGCCTTGTATGGCGTAAAGTGCAGGACTCCTTTTAACTGGATTGAGCCCGGTGAAAGGAGATACTTTGGTATTGATTTTGTAAATGAAGCCAAGAGCAAATACGTATCATCCAACACCACATGAAGGCAGCTCAATCAAGACAGAAAAAGTTATGCTTATGACAAGAAGAAGACCACTAACTTTTGAAGTGGGTGATTATGTATACTTGAGAGTATCACCCATGAAAGGCGTGAAAAGATTTGGGATGAAAAAGAAGCTTTCACCAAGATATGTAGGGCCATACAAAATTTTGGAACGAAAAGGGAAGGTTGCATATAAGTTACAACTTCCACCGAGAGATGAGTGCAATCTTTGATGTGTTCCATGTTTCTCAAATAAAAAGAAATGTCTTGAGTACCGTAAGAAGCTATTGCACCCACCAACGTGCAGCTTCAATCGGATTTGACCTATGAAGAAAAACCAATTCAGTATTAGAAGAGATGGAGAGAGTGACAAGGAGTAAGATTATCAAGTTCTATAAGGTGGTGTGGAACAATCATAGTGAACAAGATGCTACGTGGGAAAGAGAAGATTATCTACGAGAAGTTTATCCCGCCTTTTTCCAAGAATGGTAGGTCTTGCAAATCTCGGACGAGATTTTTATAAGGGGAGGGCTGTAACACCTCGGTGTTAGCCTTATGCGTAACTTGACTTGCATAACATAAGCATGAGCATCAAGCATTCATAAATCATCATTTACAATTGAAACATTCGATCGAAACATATGAAACATTGCTTGTTATCTCGTATTTCTTGGAACATATGCATATGATCATGTGCAAATAAATGCTAGTGTGTAATGTTGGTCACTATAACACTTTAGCTACACTTAGGTTAACAAAAGAAACATTGTTCATGAAGGCCACATTTCATGATCAAGCACTTAAGTGATATTTCATGTGTTGACCTGAATAGCTATATGAGTGACTACTACATGAAATGCTTAAATGACCTTGCAAATTGTTTAAACATGCTTAGGATATCATTAGGAACAACTTTGGTATTTAGTGCTAAGGCTAGTTTGGTCATTTAGCCCTGGTTTGTGTATGTATCATGATTTCAAAGTGACATGTTTGACTAAAGTTGAACTAGGTGTTAGAGACCTTGCATGGAGGAGTTCACTAAAGCAATGTTGTAGTGTTTGACATAAGGAACAACTTTTATTTTTGGGTCATCACATGATTCAGCTCCTAACATGTTTGAAATTGGATCACAAGAATCATCAAAATCTGATTTCAACACTTAACGAAATTTGCTAAGTCGTGAAACCACATCCACCTGACAAGCCTACTTTGAGCATGATTTTACTCGGTTTAGGTTGCGAATTAGAGTATGCTGCCTTAACAAGAGTTGGAGATGGTACATGGTTCTACAACTTCTATTCAAGAAGTTTGCACGAAGGAGCCACCGTTTAGCCGGTAAATCAACGAGAAAACGCTACCGTCAGCGGCCATCGAACGATCGACGAATCAAACGCCTGCTCTTCAAAGGGTCGAACCGGAAGAGTTTTGCGCGCGCGCGTCCCCCCGGCGACGGCCACGCGTCGCCAGCGCCTTCGACCACAGAGCCCACGCGCGCCGCGCCAGCGCGCTTAAACCCGCCAAATGTCGCCCGAAGTCACCCAGCGCTTCATTTCCCATTTTCTACTCCGTTTCCTCGCCATAGCGGACAAATGAAGCTCGGCCGCACCTCCGCCGCCGCCATAGCCGTCACCAGCTCGTCCTCGCTGCTCCTTTCGCCACCGTGATAGCTCCACCGTCTCCCCAAGACCCCATTGTTTCTCCCGTGCCACGACAAAGCCCGTAAGCCACCGCGGCGCGTGTAGGCTCGCCGGAGTTCCGCCGTGAGCCCGTCGTCGTGGCCACGCCGCCACAAGATTCCTCCCGCTCCGTGTAGCTAGCGCTTAGGTCCCTCAGCGTTCATAGATGCTTGTCCACGCGTTGATTTGAACCACCGTAGCCCACACCGGCGTTTCACCGTCGACCCGCACCTCCACCCCGCCATGGCCGTCAGCCGTGGCCGCTAGCTCAGATGAGAAAGCCACCCAAGTAGCTCAATCGATGCGCCAAAGTCGAGTAGATCATCGTGTGATGATGTCACCGCCGGCGAAGTTCGCCGTTGGCGAAGCTCGTCAGCAGCCCAACAGACTGCCAGCTAGCCGCTGCTGCCTGCTCCGTGTCACTGACGCGCCATGGGGGGTCCCCCCACCAGCCGGGTCCCACCTGTCACGACGATGTAAGTAGTGTAGGCTAACTCATTTTGAATCCAGCTTTTGATTTGTTTTGTTATTTTTGTATCTTTAGTTTGGTAGCTCCTAAAATGGTGAAATAAATATGATTGTGTTGCTTAGGAAGTGTAGTATTTTGGAAAAATATGTTCTTGGTTTCAACAGTAGAAATTTCTGGAGATTTAAATAGGGATTTCAAATGTGCTTTTGAATGCATTCAAATTTGTTTATTTTATATCTAGAGTTCTGTGCTCCAAAAATTATGAAATTTTTGTGGTGGACTAATCTTAGCATGTGTGAACTCTGGTAAAAAATTTGAGGACCAGTGCATGGGTAGATTTAAAGTTAGAGATTTTTCTTTTATGACTAGTTAATCCTTGCATGAATTTTCATAAATTAAGTATGAGTCCAAAATTCATGAAATTTATTGGAGGTAATCCTAGTACCATATGGATGCTAAGAAAAATATGAAATCTGTTGCTTGACACTTTTCAATAGGGTTTTCCATTTATGCTATTTCAAGCCTTGCTGCCTTGTCATTTTCGTATAGAATGTTCTACTTGGTAAAATGACATGAAATTTTTATAGTAGTCTCTTGATAGCATTAGTAAAGCTCTGTAAATTTTTGAGAATTTATTAAGCACATCTGATATATATTTATTATTTAACCTAGGTATCTAAATAAAATAATAAAGGCAATTTAATAAATAGTTTGGGCTTTACCATTATATCATCTTAACTGTATTTGGTATGTTTAAACTATTGGTAAGTTCTAGGTTGTCAAATTTTGAATGATTACCTGAAGTAGAAGTATTCTTACTTTATGTTGCATGTTAAGTCATTTCCGGACTGATTCTAGAGTGTGAGGATTTGCATGTTGAAACTGATGTGTACTGTAAAAATGGTTAATAACAAAGTTGTAGAAAATTTGATAAGATTTCCAGAAAGTCCAGGATCACTGGATTTGGATTTGTAGAACTCCAGTTATGAGCGAAACAAGTAGATATTGTTTATGGCATAGTCGATGCTTTGTAGAAGTAGTTAAGTAGTAAGCGAGAAGAGATATGCACCTACTCAAACAACGTGATGCACTTGTTAACATATATGCATTCGTAATACTTATACCATACTCATGCATCTAGGATCGGAGGAAGAGATCACGTTGCTGGAATTCGAAGAAGCAGAGGAAGGGAACCCGCAGGAGGATCCGCAAGCCGTAGCTCCCGAAGGCGTGGAGCAGAACCCTGAAGAGCTTCCGGAGTGCCCTGACCACCGTCCTACTTCCTTTCTGCGAGGCAAGCCCCGGAGCATTATAAGTCTCCCAGTAATTTACAAATGTTTACTTACGTATTTATGATTGATGCATTAGGTTATAAGAGTTGAATGAAACCACTTGATGCATGTACATTCCTTGTCCAGATATTACACCTTTAACCGGTATAGGTCTAGGATCGAATATATATATGCTTAGCCATGCTTAGACCGGTAGAAGTCGGGTGATGTCTCGTCACCGCGAGATATAGGTGGATACCGAGCACGGTTGGCTATATCTCGCTATCGTGGAATGTAAACCATGAGGTAAAAGTAAATTGAGACCGGACGGGAGATCGATAGGGAAGCAACAGGCATGGAGGTCTTGGGTGTGGACTTATCCCCGTCTGTGTCGATTAAGGACCGTCTCGTTGTTGGCGCTTCGACAAGATTGAACGCATGCCTCTCACTTAGCTGGCCGGATAATTCGTTCCGACCGCTGAAGCCGAGTAATTCAACTCGGTAAGAATCGTTACATTGTGCGCCTTCCGGGGAACGATCGACCGAGCCCAAGGGCGGTTTGGCTGAGCATCCCGGCATCCGGTGTTCCAGTTAATGCGGCGCGTGATCTGAACCCACGAAATGTGTACCGAGTTGTACCAAAGGTGACCTAAGACTATCGTGGTTTTGGTAGATCTGGGTTTGTGTTAGGAATAAATTCCCACCGGTTGAAATCGATTCGAATCGCCGTCTCTCCCGGATAGTGAGAAACTTGGCTAGTCCCAACATCGTAGTAACTGTGTTATGGAACATGATGGTTCGTACGAAAATGGAATTACAATACTTGCTATGGTTACTATTGTATGCTTCTAAAGGATATACCACATGTTTGGCATAGGATACTTGCTAACCTAGAAATGAATAGTTATAATTAACTTGGTAAAGAATTAGTAACTATACCATGATTTAATTGCTTTTACGTAAAAATGTTGTCAAGTTACGTCCACTTATACAGCCTTGCATAATCCTTGGAGTCATTTTATTTCTGGTTCATGACGGGTAAGTCTAGCTGAGTACCTTCTCGTACTCAGGGTTTATTTTCCCATTGTTGCAGATGGCACTGTGTATCATGGTTATTGCAAGAGTTGCTTCTATCCCGCTGTGGATGAGGAGTAAGCCTTGGGCAGGCTTCTTTAGTAATTCCTATCCTTGCTTTTGTGGACCGTGATCTATCTTGGCACTGTATCAGCTATGTTGGAAACTTTATTTTCGAACTTATTTGCTTCCGCTTTATTTATCAAACTCGGTTTGTAATAACTTTTGTTCGTACTCTGATGATGAAAAGTATCTGTGAACTTTATGTAATATGTGGCATGTATGTTGAATCCTGTACGATCTTGGTTGTTGTAAATCGTTTATCGAGACCCGTCGTGGTACTCGACGGACTACCGGGTTTATATGGGTTCAAGTATGACAGTGCGACCGCTTGCGGATTGCCATTGTATTTGTATTCTTATAAATTGGTCGGTTCTGCGACAATCACCTTGTAAGAGAACGGCAGTACGGTAAAAGGTAGCAATAGCAAGTGACGTCGATGATTGCTTTATGCGACCTTACCAGTGGAGACTGGGAGATATTTTGGTGACGGTGACTTAAAGCCTCTACGTGTACGTTTGTCCGGACGCAACGTGGACCGCTACGGGCGTAGATCCTCCACGTCACATGTACCTCCACCTGTCGAGTGGTGTGTCGAGTTTCCACGCCACGTCTGGCGCCACCGTGTCCACTGCAGGGTGTTCGGCTGGTATAGTCTCAACTTGTTTCAGCTTATTTTCTCTCACAAAATACTATTAAATCAATCGAAACTAGTCGAAATAAGGTCAAAATGTGACCAGCCGAACACCAGGAATCTCTGACAGTCCACATCATACAGCAGTGGGAAACTCAACTCTCTTTTTTTACACAACTTTCCTGTCCTTTTTTTTTGGAAAAAAGGGAGAGAAATGCTCAAAGAAATACCACGTTTAAAAAAGCAAGACTAGCAGACATACTCCTATATACATTTATACTCGCCCTCAGAAAGTATCTTATCTTAGCGACCTTTTTGAATTGTCGTTTGCAGCAACTATTTGCCGACAACTGATGCAATCCTCTGCTTGGCACAGACATTAATATACCATCGTCGTTTTCGCCTGCTGATTGCGCACCGGCCATTCATTAATCTGTGCTTTTTTTTATAGGATTAATCTGTGCTTTTGACAGGACGAGCGGCGCGCGTTTATTCTTTGAGATCTCTTATTTTTTATAGCCTTTGTTCGAGCAAGATCATGTCAAGATCAGGTTGATGAATCCGTCAAGGCTACACTCAAAACGATGTCACCAAAAGAGAGTGGAGGCGTTTCACGTTTGGTTCTCCAGCTGCTCTTACCTAACCTTGTGTTGACGTTAGATTGTAATCTAAACCACACACCAAGGGCTGCTCGCCCTAGGATGCACACAACTTGAAACACACAGCAAACAACTCCAAGAACGACTAAACCGATCTAGAGAACGGTTAGAGGCCTGTTCGGCCGGTATTAAAGTTGGTTGAAACTGTTTTGTCGTGAAAAAAAAATATTATAGATTCTAGCTGATAAGTTCAAGCGAACAAGCCCCTAGATCGATCTAGAGCTCGTCCAACGCCGCAAAAGTCTAGAAACACCTCCCGGGAGGACCCGTTGGGGAGGAGCACGCCTAGGGTTGTTCTGGGACCAGCAAGGCCGCCTAGAACGCCGATGAAACTCGCGGAGAGACGGAACAAACAGCAGGAGGGTTGGAAAAAGGGTAAACTAGGTAGTAGATGTATTTTTGACAATTGAATGTCGGATCCTTCAATCGGCCGTGATCCTCCGATATATATAGAGGGGGTGGTCTTATCATAGGAGAAAACAAGTCCAAAACGTAATCTGCATGTTTTCTACGCGCAAAAACACGTCCAAAATTCAATTTGAAAAGTGTTTGGTTCGGACTTGCAAAGGCAAACCGGCCTAGCCAGCTTTTGCGGGGGCTGCTCAGCCCTACAGCCAGGCAAACTGGCCTAGCCGGTTCCAAAACCGGCCCGGCCGGTTCTGCTGTGCGTCCATGGCACAACGGCTTTCGAAAATCACAATTAATTCGTTCGGACTCTAAACGGGGCGAACCATATATGTTTTTCGATCAGCTCGACGAGAGAAACTCAATGATGCAGACCAATCTTGCATTTGAAGAACTTTTCCAAACGGAACCGGCCAGGCCGTTTCTTTCGTCCGGGCTTCAAATGAGACGATGCAAATATGTTTTCTGACCAACTTGACGATAGAAACATGATGGTGGAATCCATTATAAACTTTGGTCACTTTTGGTTGTCAACATATGTTCCCTATTTTTAGGTGAAGCTTTAGGTGAACCTGATAACATAATAAGAAACTGAATAGCAACGATGTCCAACTCATCGGCTATCTAGCGACTAAGAGCGATGTGTATATCGGCCATATTTGTTCTAAGGGCGATACATGTATCGGCCATTGCTTGGTCAGCACCAAACACTTAGATAGTATTTTTTCGAACACCTTCTGTACATTGCTCTAGTGAGACCATTGCTTCGTAATGTCTGCAACATAGATGAATTCCAGGCCTCAACTTTCAAACGTTGGCCTAGGCATGAAGCCACCCAAACATCAACTTTTTCCAATGGGTTGCCCGACGTCATCAATTTTTTACTACATGATGATATTGAGCCGATTATCAATCGGCTTTAGAGAAACGGGTACAAAGCCATCCTTGATGACACTAATAAATTCAAAATCAGTAAGGTCACGTCTAGATAAACAAGCAATACCATCATGCCCCCCGAGCAAAGGAGCATCGGCCGTAGCAACTTGGGCCAATGAGTCAGCGTGGACAACTTCAATCTCATCACCCACCCATTGAATAAGGAGCTGGTGCAAACTAGAAGGAACACAACGGTTGGCATGTATCCAATCTCGCCCAAGGATCAAGTTGTAGCTCCCTTGTACTTCTACAACAAAGAAAGTGGTAGCCAATGTCTTGCTTCTGATTGTAAGCTCCATCGATGCAACACCCTTTGCTGGAATTGGCTCACCACCACCAACACCACTGATGGTCATGTTGGTCCTAATCAACTCCTCATCCGTGCCACCATGCTTCTTATAAAGTGAATATGGCATTAAATTCACAATTGCCCTGCTATCCATCAACATGTTATGAACCAGGGTGCCATTGATGTGGCCCTTCACATGCAGTGGCTTGAGATGATTCACGGAGTCTTCTGGTTTCTCAAAGATGGCACTTTGTGTAGCAAAATTAAATTCAGCCGTCCTTGAATCATCTCTAAGAAAATCACCATCGATGGACAAATATACAACATTAATATCCACGCGCTCCAGAGATGGTTCATAATCCACCAATTCTTCATCTTGATCCTCCTATGGGTCCTCCGACTCTACAGCAACAATTGGAGCAACAAAATCGGGAGCCGAATCACCGAAAGATGTATCGGCTAGCACAGGAGGTAGAGGAACCGGCCTAGCCGTTTCTAAACCGGCCTGGCTAGTTTGGGGTGTAGAACCAACAGTAGAACTAGCCTGTCCGGTTTTAGAATCGACCTAGCCGGTTTGACTGGGCAGTTGTGCTGTAGAACCGGTCTGGCCGGTTTGCCCAGTCCAGTGTGCAACCTCCTTTCGGTTCGTCAATCCACCCGCGACAACCATTCTTCTGCCGAGCTTCCGCACCACGTCATTGGCGCAACAGTGGCCAGGAAGGAGCCAGGAATAATTTCAGCTTATCAAGATTGTATAATTAGTGAACCATTCCAACCTAAAATTATTCCAGGTGCTCAAACCAGAGGAACCGAACAAGCCCTTACTCCGTGCTTTGACAAGATGAGTGGCGCACGTTTATTTTCTCTAGCCCTTGTTCGAGCAAGATCAGGTCAAGATGAATCCGTCAAGGGTACCTCAAAACAATGTCGCCAAAAGAGAGTGGGGGCGTTTGGTTCTCCCGGTCTACCTAACCTTGTTCAGCTAAAATAAAAAGGATATAATTTGATTGATAGGCAAACTTGTGTTGAGACTTGCGTTGGCAAGAATTTTTTTTTGAAACCGGCAAGAAAGAGCCAATTTAGCTCACTTGCTGCTGCTAGCAAGGCACGACAAAGCTTGACCAAACTGGCCTTGTACTAGGTCTTTCATCTATACCCCGTCCAAAAATAAGTGCACATTTCGCACTTTGAGGAGTTAAACATTCTCAAGTTTGACTAGATTTTTAGAAAATACTATTAACACTTGTATCTTTAAATAGGTTTACTACAAAAATATATGACGCGATTTATCTAATGATGTTTATTTGGTATCATAAGCAGTAATACCATTTTGTATATTGTTTTTATATCTATATCCATATATGTATCTAATATCAAAGAGCGAATGGATTCTTATAACCATTTTTTACTTTCCAAAATACTCTTATGCCCTCCACATCCCATGACATGGATACACGACTCGTGCTCATACAGGTTAGAACGACTCGAATCCAGTGATGGTACAAAATTTTATTCGAAGACGTACCAGCTCCTATTGTAACACACAGGCGAGTTTTCCATAAAAAAAAGACACAAGCTGATCAAAGTGCAAAGAAGGGGAAAATCCATTTTGCCCCATTAACTATCGTTGTAGCCTTATTTTACTGCTCGAACTCCAAACCTAGACATCATAGCTATGAACTCTTAAAATGATTTAAATTGCCTCTTGTGCCTTTTTGAAGTAGTTTTGAAATCGATTTTTTTCTCCTTTTTAGTTAAAAAATAAGATTATTAATACACATAAAATGTATATAAATTTCTAAAAATTCTAGGAAAATGTAGAAATAGATCGGGATAAAATCCAAATAAAATATTTAGGTCCCATCGAAATTTCTTCAGAAGCCTCTACAATTTATATTTAGCTCTAGGGCGATTATACTACAACAATAGTTGAGAGATAAAATAAAACTTTTTGCAGCAGAAAAAGATGGTGCAACACCAACCGGGCCTTGTACCGCTGTACGTAGTGGTTCTGTTTCGTACCTGGGCCAGTCATCCTAATGCAACTAACACGGTCCAAAACTGTAGGAAGCGGATCCACCCTGTAAACGTTCATATGGGCCGGCCTTAAGAAGTTACATTTCGGCCCAAAAACAAGCGATGTCGTCTTCCTGTTGGGTCCCTGTAGCATATACATCGAACCTGGACGCTTTCACTCGACGGCAGGTCACTTGGAAGGGTGTCCAGGTTCAACGAACCTCTGTCCGCTACTGTGGATGGAAATGCAGATGCGACGAATGGGTGGACACTGAATCAGCAGTGCATCATCGTCGTAATGGCAGGCGATAACCACGAGCATCATTTTTTCACAGTCAGAATCCGGTGAATCCATGGTCTCGAAAAAACAGAGGAATCAGCATCATATTCGCTTACTCGTAAACGATCGTAAATTTTCAGTCGGAAACAGTGTTTTTCTCTCACACCAAACCAGCCAGCAATAAATAATCCACGATACGATACGACCTTCCGAACAGACCGCAGGAATGCCGCCGTCATGCCGTGCGTGAGATCGGCGAGAAGGTTTGCCAAACGCCA
Organism: Miscanthus lutarioriparius; assembly: GCA_904845875.1. Lineage (NCBI taxonomy): Eukaryota > Viridiplantae > Streptophyta > Magnoliopsida > Poales > Poaceae > Miscanthus > Miscanthus lutarioriparius. Next base: position 96,758,387 of record CAJGYO010000007.1, on the reverse strand, counting down.
GCTCTTCTCCCACAACAAGAACAAACAGCTTGGTTTCCCCGCGTATGAGCTGTCCTTGCACCGAGGGTTCACAAATCACAAGAAATTGACCCCGAGCTCTTCGGGTAATTTTGATTACAAATTTGTTTAATTTCTTTTTATAAAATTTGCAAGAAGTCGTCTCCGGTTCGCAGCACCTACAGCTTTCTTGGATCGTCGATGAATCACGAGAACACAGCGGACGGTCGATTTCTCGCTTTTGAAGGATAGAGATGCCTGTGGCCAGGATAAATTTGGCCCGTTATAACGGAAGCAGAACAGAACAATTTTCTTCGCTGCAAAAATCAAACAATTCAAATTAAAAAAATCAAACAATTCTTTTCTACATTTATAGAAAGAAATTCTGCTGTTATTATAAACTAGGAAACTAGGAGTACTGGTATAAAAATAACAACAGCATCACGGCTGACACAGCTCAGTAGTTCGGGATCTTCCGTGGAAGATGCGGTGTGGCCTACCTCACACGCGACTGTGCGCAGACGGACATCGCGGCACATCGCATCCCAGCACCAACTGTCTTTCTGTTTCTCTGTTTTTTTTTTACTACAAATGCATGTCCACCAACCGTGTTTTTGCTGTATTTCTATTTCTACCTATATTATTTATAGAAAAATTATTATATAAGGAAATAAAAATAAAATTCGGCTCGTCGCGTCACGAATGCGGGTTGCCTTTTTGGCTCGCACGCTCTCCCTCGCGCCCGTGCCGTGCGTGTTGTTCCCACCGCCGCCGCTCCGCCCTGCTCCTTCCAATTTTCCTCCCAAATAAAAACCAGCCGCAGCGGAGGCGGCGCGACGCGAACCCACCTCCGAACCCGGCCGCGAAATCCTCCTCGCGGATTCCGCCGCCGCCGCGTCCGTGTCCGTGTCCGTGTCCGCCCCTCGACAAGGTACGAATCGACGGCTTCGTTGGAGCAGTTCCTGTTGTCGGCTGCGATTGATTCTCGGGGAGTGCTTTGGCGGTGTCGACGGGCGGTGAATCGTGCCTGTCCTCCGCTCCCTGCGTGGGTTAGGGTTCGTTCGGGATTCGGATTGCTCTGTCGACCGAGGTAGTCCAGGGATCTTTGGGTAGTTGGGGATGGTTGGTGCGGTCGTTGGATTGGTTTTCGGGTTCAAGTTCCTTTTGTTTCGGACAATGGTCGTGTTTGTAGAATAATATCGATTTATTTTTTCTAGGTGTCATGCATGTAGTTTTCGCTCGAGCAGTGCTATGGATGTCTTTGGACTGCGATTCTGCGAGGGTTGCTCCGAGTCCCCATTGAACTGACTGCATCGGATTAGTTAATTTTTCATTTTTGCCTACTGTGTGTAGTTCGATCATTGCAGTGTGCTAAAATGTTCTGATTGCCAGAAAACATAGCCTGTTTAGTTTCATTCGTAAGACTATTCCTTAGTGACTTGCGTTCTAGTATTTTTTTTTTTTTAAAAAAGGTTCTGACCACATGCATATACTGGGCAGGTTGCTGCGATAGATTCTTCAATCGGATATTTGATGAGCGAGGATACAAAGCAACTGAGTACTGGAAGTTTGATGGTGTGATGCAACTTGGTTAAGGAAGCTGACTGCTTGAAGTGATCATGACGGACCATCTTGCTATTATTGCGTCCGAGTTAGGGGACGCAACAGATTTCGAGGTTGATGGCATCGACAACCTCAGCGAGAATGATGTCAGTGACGAGGAGATTGATGCTGAAGAGCTTGCCCGGCGAATGTGGAAAGACAAGGTCAAGCTCAAGAGGATCAGGGAGAGGCAGCAGAAGCTTGCTTTGCAGCGGTTGGAGCTGGAGAAGTCCAAGACAAAGAAGATTTCAGATCAAGCTCTCCGGAAGAAGATGACGAGGGCTCAGGATGGGATTCTGAAGTACATGCTCAAGCTGATGGAGGTGTGCAATGCACGGGGGTTCGTGTACGGGATTATTCCTGAGAAAGGGAAGCCTGTTAGTGGTGCATCGGATAACATTAGGGCCTGGTGGAAGGAGAAGGTGAAGTTTGATAAGAATGGGCCAGCAGAGATTGTAAAATACGAGGTTGAGCACTCGATGCTGAGTAATCCTAAGAGCAGTGGAGCCATGAACCAGCATAGCCTGATGGACCTCCAAGATGGCACTCTGGGTTCATTACTTTCAGCGTTGATGCAACACTGCAGCCCACAGCAGCGAAGCTATCCATTGGATAAGGGTGTCCCGCCCCCTTGGTGGCCATCAGGGAATGAGCCATGGTGGCCTGCGTTGGGCCTTCCAAAGGGAGAAGCGCCTCCGTACAGGAAACCACATGATCTGAAGAAGGTTTGGAAAGTTGGTGTTCTGACGGGTGTGATCAAGCACATGGCCCCAAACTTCGATAAGATCAGAAATCGTGTAAGGAAATCAAAGTGTCTGCAGGACAAAATGACTGCAAAAGAGAGCCTCATTTGGCTTGGTGTTTTACAACGTGAGGAGAAGTCTATTCACAGTTTTGGCAGTGCTGTACTACCGATTGCCCAGCATAGTACTTCAGAGGACAGAACTGAGGGCATATATAGCAGCAGTGACGAGTATGATGTCGACCGCCTGGAGCAGCCTCCTCGTTCTACATCATCCAAAGATGATGAGGGAGATGCTCAGCCTGTTTTGCAGATTAGAGGAAAGCAGACCTCAACTAGAGTGCCTAAGAGAAAGCGTCAGGATAAACCCTCCAACCAACTAGCTATTAGCAAGGAAGAAACGACTAAACCTAAATCTCGACAGCAGAGAAGGCCCTCAGCCCGTCCTCCAGTTGCTGAGGTTGAGGTTGAAGTGACACAAAGAAATGACAATCAGCCAGAAGTAGTGTGCAAAGCAGCTGATAATATGGACTTTATTGACCCGATTGATGTGTTGGGCATGACTAACCAGCCAACGAGCCCTAACCATGCCCCTACAATTGGAGCTTTGCAGCAGCACGGAGATTGTCAAGGGAATTTTCTATCTCCTGGTGCTGTGATCAACAACTACAACAGCAACCAGGCTGCAAGTGCTGCTCAATCAAGCACTTATCTGGGCGACCATCCCCTGGCTTGTGAAGGCAGTGATATTGCCAATTCATGGTCTGGACACTCCTTTCGGCAGGATATTGGTCTTGGGCCTATTGGTTTTAATCCTTCACCAGTTGTTCATCAGGGTTTGGCAATGCAGCAGCCACTACCACTGCCTATGGATCACCAAGCGCCTATCATGGGGACAGGTGCTCTCGCCGCGAATGGTTCTTACAGTCTCCCGACGGCAGGCAGTGGGAATTCTGGGACAATCGTTGGTGAGACCCACCAGCAGCTCATGGACGATCCTTTCTTCGGCGATGCCGGAGACAGCACTTTTGGTGGAATTCCTTTCAGCCTCGTTCCTTTCAGTAGTCCGATGCTCAACTTTGATGACTTGGTGGACGACGAGGACTTGATGCCGTACCTGGGCACATGACACAGGTAGTTTGTCTTTGAATGTCAGTTCTTTGGTTACCTACAACCTCTCTTATATGAATTTGCAAGTAAAATGGTAGTATTTCTTTTGTGTCGTGACATATGCCTGCGTGTCAAATTACTTACCAGGCTGGTTCTCCTGTTTGTAGTGTCCAGTGCATAACTGTGGTGTGGATCGGTGGTTCATGCTCGCGCAGCCTGCTACGGGGAGAGTTGGGTGACATGCTGGTGGAGTGTTGGGTGTTTGATGCAGCTGCTGCAGCTCGTGACCCATTCGCGGCGCCGTCCCGAGATGGCCATTGCTTTGTAATATAATAACAAGAATAATGTAGTTTAGGGTGCTCTCTTGACTGTACTGGATGTCAAATACCATATCGTCGTAAGCAGTGAACTTTTAGCCTGTAGAGCAAGTTAGTATTTCGTGGTTCAGCTGCTGGCGGAGAATTTCCGCAGCGGTTTAAAGGATTTTATTTTATTTATTTATTGCCGTGTACAGTTTTTTTTTTTTTGTGGTTTGTAGTAGCTTTGTGTCCTGCTTGTCTTTGTTTTTCTGCGTGGGGCATGCATTTGTAATCTTGCGCGAATGGGCAGGCGTGAGCAGCGCTGCAGCGGCCATGGCAGACGCCTGCACTTGGCGAAATGCCAAGGCTCACTTCTGGGCTGATCGGAGGTATCGGAGGTTAGCAGTACCCTTCCTATGTAATCTTGCATAATCCCTTATTCCCTTTGGTTTGATGGCAAAGAGCCCAAGAAGCCAGCTTTACCGGCTCCCAGTGTTCTTTTTTTTTTAAGTAGGGACGGCAAAAGCTTTACCGCATTTTTATTTGACGAAGAAAATAAAAATACAGGGTTGATCTAGTCCCAAAAACCAGAAAAAGTGCACCACTAATCTTGACCAACTATTGGAAACATCGTCTAAGCAAATAACGATTTTGCCCCACAACTTACTCGACCTTGATCCAACTTGGTCAAAAGCGACCTAACTAGCAACTTAGCTGCACAAACTAAAGAAAAAACAAGCATAATAACTGCAATGGGGAGGAAACGACTAACTGACAACTAGAAAAAGAAACACAACACAGAGATCACCAACAACTAAGAAGAAACACCACCACCTCTGATCGAAAACAACACTAGACTTAGAATCCCTAAAGCGAGGTAGAGAGTTAACAGGTTGAAGGCAAGTTTGACCGGACTGTCCTAAAAAAACTTCCAACTACGCCACCCTCATTCGAGTTTTCTTCACCTTCTTGGGCTGCCCATGCTCGATTAGGGCCGTGAGTGCCTCCATGCTCTGTTTGGTTAGCGGACGGTCCAAGTACTGCGCTAAGCGATTAAACTCATCAGAGCTTGAGGCATCAGTTGAGGAAGGAGATGGACCCCCCAACTTTTTAGCAACCACATCTTGTGCTAGTTGCATTGAGTTCTTCCCTGGTGTTCTCTTTGCTTTCTCTGCTAGTCTGCAACTTTTTTGTTAGCTATCTTGCATCGTCACTGTCTCAGTTCTTGTCGGTGTTTGTGTTTGCTCACCGTCTGATACTCTGATAAGTTTGGTGGCAATTGCAACAAAGGTGCTGATATTAGTAAAGTGATATGGTCAATAAACTGCTCAATAGTCATGATATCTTCAGGTAGCTTCTCAACAATTGGAGTTCTTGTTAGTGATTGTGTTTGCACAACTTGCTCAGAGTCTTGTAGCCCGGTAGCCCTGTTGAGTAGAGGCGTTGCCGCAACATGAACCTCTTGTGGAATTGGTGATGGCACCATATTGCCATCATCACTTTTGCGTGTCTCATGCTCCTCTTTGCTCACGCTCTTTTTCCTGCTCCTATACACCAATAATTCTTTAGTCACTTCTATCTTTTCATTTATTGGTGGGTGAACTAGGTGATCAGTAAACTCCTCTAGTGGTGGTGGGAACACCGTGATGGAGCCGTTTATCTGTACTTCTTCAGGTGCGTCTCCTGTAGTGCCCTCCTGTATTCTCAATGGAACCTTCTCTCTCTCAAACAAGGTCACTTGGTCGTCTTCCATGGTTGATGTGGCACCCACTGTTGGAGTAAACCATGCACAATCAGCCACAACCTCTAGCATCTTTAGGATTCTACTCTTAACCTGTACTGATGGTGATGATGTTGAACAGGGGATGGCTATTGGTGACATAGAGATATGTGACTCAAACAACATATGAGTAAATGCTCTGGCCAGGAGTAGAGGCGTTACCCAAGAAAAGGAAGTTGTTGTCATCGTAAAGTGTTGGCAACTCATCATTGCAAACCTTGAAGAGTGGAGTTGCAAAGGTGACGTGCTTGGTTATCTTCCTTTTCCTCCTATCGTAGCCATAGTCGTTTCCATGAGCCAAAGCAGATAAGGCCTCCTTATGCAACCCAGTACACATAGGGGGGGGTGAAGGACTAGAGCAAGGAGGAGGAGACCCATGAAGATCGCCCCTGCCACGACGACGACCTATAGAGTTGTAGAAGTCATCGACGGGCCCTCACCGACACAACTCATGGTCCTCCACAATCCGGTTGTGGTGGTGAGGTCTGCGCCTAGGACAGGAGAAGGATCTGTGACCCTCGTTTAAATAGCGCCAACATCTTGTTCTACGACAGCAAGTGGCCACGCGATGGTCAATAGATAGGCAATTAAGGCAGCGCCCTCTAACGTGCTCAAGGAATTTCCTCTGTCTATCTGATTGGTGCAGATTTGAAAGTGGGTTTGGCTGACACTGTTCCTTCTTCCTCCCGTTGGTGGGAGGAGCTCTGATCGATGACCATGCATAATTTCCCTCTATGGCATGGAATTATGGAGAGGGTGGTTGAGACGGCCCTGCTGTAGCTGTATCTTGTGACTTGTGAAAGTGATTGAGACCCAATAGAGAAGCCAAACTTCTCGGTATGACCAGAGACTCCTTGGGTTGAGCAGACTGACAAGTCTTCTCCTGCATGGTGGCAAGGTGGGAGCCGGAGGCATGCCACGCCGAGTGATGATTAGGGCAGGCAAAACGAACATCTGAAGAACTTGAAAGATGTTGGCTTGAAAGCTTTCCCACAGACTAGCCTGGATGTTGGTCCTTTGAGTAGGTAGCCTTTTGCTTGTCCTTTTGAAGGTAGGAGCATTCCTTCCTCTTGTTATCTTCAAACACTTGAATGTTGGGCTCAAATTGATTGATGTTGTTGTCAGCAAGAGGATCCCAAGCTTGGGGAGGAGGTGTATGTCGTAGAAGGATATCTTGCAGCAAGGGGTCCTGAAATGCTTCCACAGTCCTCCCCCCAGCCTGTTCAAGTTCGAATTGGTTGGCTTCCAAGAGATGCTTCAAATCAGTGGCAAGATCTGGAAGGAACGACTTGGCTACTTTGCAATCTGATTCTCCTGATGCGATCTTGATACCCTCTGTAGTTGCATTGCTGCTCTTCCCCATGTCGCCGGCTCGTAGATGCGGTGTCGACAAATCTCCTGCAGGGAATGACACAGGCATGGTGCAAGGTGGTCCACGGGGAGCGGCGTAGGAGCACCCCGAGCCTGGCAGCGGACCGCCCCCCGGCAGCACGGCCACCACGCGCTCAACCTGTATCCATGGGACACAACGCAGGACCACAAGCAGGCGATGGGACGAGCGTGGAACAACGGAGGGAAGCTAGCCGATTGGTAGATCAGGCGTCTGATGGGATGGGGTGTCGAGCTGGAGCTGCAGCGGCGGTGCATGCGACGGGTAGGGGCGGAGCTACTGCAGCGGTGGGCGGACGAGGCTGGGAGGCTGCGGCGGCGGCGGGTGCGGCGAGGAGGGGCGGAGCTGCTGCTGCGGTGGATGCGACGGAGCTCGCTCCCAGTGTTCTTTAGTTGTTCCTTTTTCTGTGGCCAGCGCCAGGCCGCGGAGGGAGGAGATGGAACAACGGACGATGGCCAGGGGAGGATGGCGGTGCCTGAGCATGTTTCGCCGTTAAGGGTTGGAGGAGCACAACCCCCGCCGATGTAACGGCAGTCGGCAGGCGAGCTCCTATCCGAGTTGTTGCCGGCACTGGGTCAACTGCTCCAGGATTCTAACCGCTTCCCTCTTTGTTTTGCCACGCTTTGGTTGGCAAGTTATCAAACTTTCTTGTTCTAGCAAAATGTTCAAGGTAAAATCTTCTCTTTTAGGACCCTTTGGAATGCAAGGGAAAATTTCCATTTTCCTGAGCTTTTCCTGTGAAAATGAATGAATTTCTGAGAAATTTCCATACAGTTGATGCGTTCCAAAGGCCCCCTCAGATTCTGCTGCGCAAAAGACTTGTACAGCTGCTCGAGGTGCGGTATACCGATTACGAATGCAATCGAAACAGATACTAACAGTTTTTTCATTGAAATAAATATTTACATAGGAGTGCTATTGTACAACAGAATTGCAGTAAAATGCGACTTCATAGTACCTTGAAACACCTCATTCACTTCCATCCTTAATATGTTTACGCCATATAACCAAAAAATGAAATAAACAGTGAGATCTTACTCAACTAACTGTGCCTATTAATAATCTGTGAGTTACATAAGCCACAAGGACGTATTCTAAAAAAAAGTGGTGTAAAAATATAAGCCACAAGAAACTATAATCATCACATGCAGTGAAAACAGAGTTACCACCAAATTGGTTGCCTCCAGTCACCGACGAATATACATTAAACATGAACAAGAGGGTGCTGAAAAAGGCATTATTTCCCCCAAACATCATATACACTTCAGTAGTAGGAATGTACAATGTAGGTATACACCACAAAATTTGAATGGAATAGCCTAAGCATTTTTATGAGCATGCAGTATCACGGTTGCAAACTTGATGCGCATACCTCCCATTTATCCTTTTATTAGCTCACTATGCAAGCAAAGAAATGTTGAAGATGTCCTCTCTTTTTTTTTTTTTTTTTTTTTTTTTTTTTGAGGAACAGGTTTCCTTCTGTTCAGCGCCTGAAGGGCAGCAATGACCCAAAACAGAAGCTATCAAAAAGTTGCTCAAAAGGTAAGGTGAAAACTTGATAACAAGCACTTCCTGACAATGCCTGACGCCTTTTCTTCAGACTTCAGATAAAAGAGTTCTTCGGATGTGCGAGCACAAGTTTTTGTATCTCCTTTCAAGAGACTGCAGCGAGTGGAACATGTAAACTGTCATAATTTCTCCTAAATATTTCCATTCGATGTGTATGACCAGTACTCTTTGACGAGGTCACGGAAGAGAGATCCTTCGGTTTCCATGAGCTTCATAGGCTTGTCATACTCCACTACTTTCCCTGGAAGTTAGTTGAACCCATTAGCATGGACTTCGCATGTAAATGCTGAAATACTATCTTGAGACAGAGTTTCACAATCTAAATAGTTTAATTCGGATTTATTTTAAAAACAGGCATGCAAAGATCACTACTATAATCCCTAGGTTTTGCAGATCTTGTCGTGTTGACTCATAGCCAATAACTTTGGATACGGCTGTATCTATAGCAAGTTCATGAAGAAAACATACCGTCACTCATTGCAAGTACCATACTGCAGTCCATAACAGTGGGTATACGGTGTGCGACAGTGATCACAGTGCAATCTCTGAATTCTGTCCTGATTGTTTTCTGAAGGATAGCATCAGTAGCATTGTCTATAGATGCCGTGGCCTCATCGAGAACTAAGATACGACATCTTCTTAGAAGTGCACGTCCCAAACAGAAGAGCTGCCTTTGACCCATGCTCCAGTTCGAACCATCCTCCACAACTATACAACAACGTCTCAGTCAGGACAGAGAATAAGACAAACTCATATGTCATGCTATCTAAGAATATTATATTCATTGTGTGTCTGCGAATGGAAAACACATATTTTTTATGGAAGTCAAATAAACGATTTATCCTTTCAAAAGAGAAGTTGCTTATTTTACTTGAACCTCATTTACAAGGGTAACTGATTTTACTTTTCTATCTCCACTTAATGAAAGACGTGCCAAGACACAGTCATGATTTTTTTTAAAGAGTTTTTTTCCCAAAAACAAGTAGGGCAGATTTTGCACTTGCAATATAGAGGGAAAAAACAGGAGGTTTAGTGCAGATCATAAATAGTACTCCATAGCATGTATTGTCACCCCTAGTCTGAATTCTGGATATTTTGGCAAATTTAGTGTCACGACATTTTTTTGGTTTGACAATGATCCATCCAGAATTCCTTAATTTGCTATGGGTTCCGGAAAACAAAGTATAAATAGCAAGGAATCCTACCAAGTGAGTCCAATCCCTGTTCCTTCTCCTGGACAGCTTCAAGAAGCTGACATTTGTCAAGAACCTGCATAAGAATAGAAAGTAATCACTTTAAGTGATTGCTTTGAAGTTTGAGCTGGTATATACGTCATTCAAACGAGAGATAATTGTCCCGCAGGTTGGCGAGAAAAAGGAGAGAGAGACAGAGAGAGACACAGAGAGAGCTTGTTAACAATATTCTCATGATTCAGTTTACTCATCAGGTCATTCAAAATATGTTCTGAAATTTCTAAAATTACTGGGCACTATATTAAACTTATTGTGCCGAATCTTCCCAGTAAGAGGAAGGGGCCTCATTATTTCAACTTAACAACAGGTTCGTTTAAAGTAACATTCTTTTCCTGGTAAACTAATACAATAGGGCTAGAAACATCATGAATATCCGTGCATATTATAAGACAATCGTACCTCCCATATTTGTTGATCCGAAAATTGCCCAAGAGGATCTAGATTATATCTTATGGTTCCCTGAAAGAGTGTCGGATCTTGAGGAATGATACCCAAACGTGAACGCAGGTCATGTAAGCCAATTGTAGTGATATCTACAGAGTCTATAATTATTTTCCCTCCAGTTGGCTCAACAAGACGAAACAATGCACCAACTAAAGTTGTCTTTCCACTTCCTGTCCGGCCAACTATGCCGATCTTATCTCCACCTTCGAAAGTGCATGTGATTCCATGTAGTACAAGAGGAGCATCTTGCCTGTATCTGATCTGTTGAGTGAAAATCATTCATGTTAATTTCTAAAACCTAGAATACAAAAAGGTTTCGTTGTAAAGCATACATGTAAATGTTTATATAGATTTACCTTCAAATCTCTAAGATCCACCCTACCAACTTGCGGCCAGTTTGGTGATGGTCGATTTTCTTCAATAATCTCTGCTGCTTCACTTGGTATGTCCATGTACTGGTTCACCCTTTCCACAGAGATTATTTGATTTGATAGCTGGCACTGGTTTTGGATAGAGAAAACAAATGAATTATTTAGGGATAGACCATAAGACAATGCCATTCCTATAAAGCCTGCACATGCACAAAATGGAGTTATTAGTGTTTCTGATGACAATACTGAAATATTCATAACATGAACAATACCAAATTCATGTAGTTTTGGTTTTAAATAGTCATGAATTAATCTTGGTGTTTCCATTCTGACTCCTTGGGCTCAAAGTTCAGCAGTTCTTATACAAAATCATGTGATTAAGAAACATTCTGCATTATTCACCAAATATCCTGCCTAGCATTCTTGCAACAAATATAATTTTACATGTGATTCATCATTATCAGGTATACATAGAAAGACCTTAACATTTCATGGCTTTACTTCAGGAAGCTATGAAGACAAAGTAAAATTTTCCCTGCAGTACATTGCATAATTTATTGCGCATCAAATGCAAGATGTGATTTGTCACAAACTTCCTGGCTCTTTTTTTCAGAAAAAAAAACTTTACCCAATGTTTTGCATAGATGTGGTGAACTAGTGATACATGCAAATTGCAACTTCTATAAATGCTCACCAGAGCTAAAAGTTCCTGTAGGAAGAAGAGCCATAATAAAGGCAGAAAAAGAAAGAACTGCAGCACTCATTGTCTCCAGACGTTGAATCAGCCATTCAGTCGCTGCAAAATTATAGAAATATGAACCAGCATTCTTGTCAATAAGTTCCAAATTTTTCTCAAAGAAACGATCTTCTTCCTCAAAAGCCCTTATTGTTATAGCCCCTGCAACTGACTCGCCCAAGTGATTAGCCAGAGCTGATTTGGTAGTGCCATTGATCCTCATCAATTCCTTAGCTGAGGCTAAATAGTACCTCTGCATGACCAAGCATATTAGATTTCAGTCAGTCGTAATTAAGAACTTAAGACATGTTATTTCACTCCTTGGTAGAAGACAGCAGCAAAGCACATTAACTGGTATATGATATATATATATATATATATATATATATATATATATATATATATAATAACAGCAAAACTGTATCCAACCAAATCTCCCAAAATTACCTGCAACCTGAGTGCCAAAACCATCATCGGCACAATGACGAACAGAACTTGCCATGTAACAACAGCCAATACCCCCAGATTGCTATATGCGTTTAAGCTGGCACCAGCAGCAAACATCAATCCAAATGGAACATCAAGGTCAACAATACTCAAATCTGAAGATACCTGCATAAAAAAATTCCAAGTTCATCCATCAATAGGAAATATCCAAATGTGAAATAGAACTTTGATTTTATCATATTTTATCTGTCTAGTAGTTTAAAGATTCGCTTTGATTGCTGGGAGAGTCGTTCACACTACAACTAATATGTAGGAGGTGCAAGTTGAAAACCAACCTCATTACCCAATATATCTCAGGGAGATGAACAATTTGTAAGTATCCTTACCCGGCTAAGTACCCTTCCAAGAGGGGTAGAATCAAAAAAGGACATTGGTGCACGGAACAATGAGTTGAGTAACTGGGAAAATAAAGATCTTGATGTCTGGACCCCAAGAGCAACAAGTGCTAACGATCTAAATAGCAAGAAGAACACTGTGAAGATTCCAATTGCAATGTACACAGAAATCAACTTAAGTGTACTAACATCAGGATTCTCGACATTAGCAGCCATCCATGAATTCTGTGATATTTGGCCAGATAAGAAAATTATATGGCAAAGAACACCCAGAGAGGCATTGAAGTAGCCTTTATTCTGACGCAAGTAAAGGATATAAGGCTTGAGACCAGTATCACCCATTTCTCTTTCCTCTGTCTTGATCAGCTGATCTGCTGGTGATGGCTTCAAAGACTCTTTGTATAGGGTTCCACGAATATCAATCGATCCCTTGATCAATATTTCATTTGCTCTGTGGGGGCCGACTCTGTTAAGATCTAAAACACCGATAGTGTCTTTATGGGCATTTACAAGGTTCTGAAATTCTTGACAATATGCCAATAAATCTTGATAAGGTGCAGAACGAATAATTTTGCCATCTGACATTAACTGACAAAAAAACAACACTTGTTTCAGATGGCATCAACAAACAAATATGGTCACTAAAATAAATATAAACATGGATATTGCTTGATCAGCGAGAAAGTCGAAACACTAAAAATTTTAGGTATGAAAAGTTAAAGAGAGATTAGGATAAAGTATGAAAACATACCAGAACAGAATCAAATACAGGCAAAAAATCGACTTGGTGGGTCACCAAAAGGACAGTCTTATCTGACAGAGCTCCCATGACATATTCCTGTCAAATAAATAAATAAATGTTTCTAAACAGCTTATGATCAATATTGCAATTTACGATTGTTATTAGCCACTTACATTAAAAAGACTAGTTGCTGTGTGAGCATCAACAGCACTGAAAGGGTCATCAAGAAGATAAATGTCTGCATTTTGGTATAATGCACGAGCAAGCTGAACACGCTGCTTCTGACCACCGCTAAGATTTACACCCCTCTCCCCGATTTGAGTATTGTCTCCATATGGCAACATTTCAAGGTCTTTTACTAAAGAACACCTCTCAAGTGTTTCTTGGTATCTTTGGCTGTCCATCGAAGACCCAAAGAGAATATTGTCTTGCACGGTTCCTGTTTGGATCCATGCATTTTGAGAAACATATGCTATTTTCCCACAAACTTGGATCTGAAAATTTTAATTCGGAGGAACCAATTAACATGCTTAATTTTCTTAATTTTCCAATATCATCAAACAAATTAACTATAACAACTTTGTCAAGCATAAGATATTGTTGTTGCATGTTGTATTTTGAGAAAGAAACTAGAAACCGAGGTTCTGAAGTGCACATAGCAGTGTTGTACTGCTTAACTACATGGCAATTATGCACTTGCGGCTGAGTGTTAAGATTATGAAGTTACAAAAAAAATCCCCAATAAAAAAAAACTATATAGAAGTATCATAAATGTTAAGTTAATAAAATGCATACCATGCCTTCAGTTTTAGGAACCTCTCCAAGAACTGCAGCCAAAAGTGTTGACTTTCCCGATCCTACCTCGCCACAGATTGCAACCTTCTCTCCAGCTTTGACTACCAAATTTATATTCTTCAGAGTTGGTTTTGATGGGTTCTCATCCCATGAGAAACTGCAAGAGTTCATCACTATAGGATATTCATTGCCCACACAGTATTTCTTCCTAACCTGTCCATTCAGCTCAGTCGCATCAAGAAACTTTGTTATCCTAGTGAAAGCAACTTTAGCTTGTATAACGACTCCAATTACATCTGGTATCTGCCTAATTGGATCTTGAACAAGGCGCAGAGTGGCCACAAATGTGAATACGTTGCTAGCATCAAGAGGAATTTTCAAAAGATAGCATGTTAGGAAGGTTGCAGACGAAACTAAAACAGGTGATGTCCAGAACAGGAAACTGTTGTATGATTTCCTAAGCTGGAATGCTGACAACCACTTGATTTCAGTCTCCCTTAACCCCTCAATGACCTTCTTGAAATGAGTCTCCCATGCATAAAGTTTCAAGACCTTCATGTGAATTAAGGACTCTGACATCGCCTTCAGTCTCACATCTTGTGCTTCCATAAGTTTACTCTGAAATATGTGTTGCAACTTGGCTAGAGGAGCATTGCAGATTACAGTGAGAATGATGACAACCAGCGATGAAATCATAGCAAGACCAACCGCATTATACAGAATCCCTAGAGCAATGCAAAGTTGGACACTTGTTGTCCATGTCTGATGGAACCAGTATGGGAACTCACCAATCCGGTAGGCATCAACAGTGACATAGTTTATGATCTCTCCAGAAGAATGCTTCAGTTTTGAAGAGCTCGATAGCTTCTGTTGTTTCTTATAGATGGCAGCCGATAGGAATGACCTCACTTGGAGTCCTAACCTCCGAGTACGGAAATACCACTGCCTCTGTGACAAAGATTCAAAGCATTTAATAACAAACATTGCTGCAGCTAGAATATAGGCTTCGTATTTAAAGGACCCTTTCCCAAGTGAAACATTGATGAATGCTTTCAAAATCACTGGACCTGAAGACAATGTAACCACTTTGAGCAATGCAAAGAAACCTGAGACCAAGATTGCACTTTTGTGACAATAAACGATAGTCCAAAAGACCGACGGATTGTCATATGCCTGCAACTGCTTCTTCCTGTTCAGATTCTCCAAAAACATCAAGTACTGGCTATATGCTCGATCTGAGGGACCTAAAAGCGGCATGTCTTTGTCCTCAAGAGGCTTCTCATAACCCATCTTCATCATAGGATTTAGCCACCAAAATGTCATCACGCTGAAAATCCCGGCTTTAGCAAACGGGGTTACATGACTCTGAGAATCAGCCATATCGTCATGAGTCTCAGTGTTCAGAGGCTTATATAAATCACTTTCAACTCCTCCATTACCATCTTCCCTGACATGCCAAATCCCATAAACAAGGAGCAGTAGTGCACCTGGTAAGGATAGAACATCCAAACAAGCCTTCATGCCTAGTACCTTATCTGCAATCATGTAAACAACTGAGGTACAGCAAACGAATGCAGCATATGTGGTCAGCAGAACTGACCAAACCCGGTAAAATGCTGCTCCAAGGAACTGTGTTCTGATGCTGAAAGCAAAGCTGATAAGGATCAAACTGAGTCCCTGAGACAAGTTCACCAACCACCGATGTGGAAGGTAGACAGAAGCATGCTGGCTGAAGTTGGTCCCCAGCATCCACAAAGCAAGGCCAAGATAAATGAGACCCAAGCAGCCATTGAACACTACAGCAGCCAACTGCAGTGGCAAAGTGAGCGCGACGAGCTGGCGCGCATATTGTCTGCTCTTTGCAATCCTGACGAGCAGCTGGATTGCAAGAACGATGACGATCAGAGCAGCGATGCCAATCGCCAGGATATGATTCGTGCAAGTGGAGGAGTTGAATATTTCCTCCCATCCACACGACGCTGAAGCTTCCTTGGAGCAAAATGGGCTCCCGCACATGCCCGCCATCCAAGAACCTAGCAGATAATAAATTTCAAATGCAACCCCTCATCAGAATACTAATGTTACAGAACTGACATACATTTCCCCTATCTTGTAGGAGTTCTCATCAACGAGCAGCACAATAAAGATGCTGTGAGAAAGGCAAAAAAGAGGACTAACTTGTTAGGGAAGCCATATGTCCAATGTTTGCCGCACTGATGGGTGATGGGTCAGGTCGTCTTCAAGCCCATTTGTTAAACAAAACACAGGAATGTAGTCAGGTCAAAGAACATTTTTTTAAAAAAAAATCAGATTCATGAAAAGGTTTTAGGAAATTGCAGGGTAATATTCATGATCAACGAAACTGTGAACACAAGCGAACATGACAGGACCCATCCAAAACTGCATTTTTTTCTTCTTCATGGTCCTCCACTATCCAAAGAGGGGAAAAACAAAAACAAATGCAGCATGCATCTATCATTCTTTCCATTGGAAAAAGAAACACGCATCCACCCGTGGAATCATCCCCGCTAGTAGTTAAATAAAAGATGAGAAATCTGATTCAAAGAAAAATGCTATACCGTGACAGGAAATAAAGATAGAAATCTGATTCGATGAAAAAGCCTATACCGCGAAAAGAATAAATAAAGATGATGAAACGCGTGAAATAGATCGCCCCGGTCGGCCCCGGATCATCCAAACTCCAACAATGCGGGAGCATCTGGTGCTGGCACGGGAGAAAACCCCAAACTCGAGAGGGGGAGGCCGGAGAGGGAGTCAACGCAGCCTGTTCCCTCGTTGTTTCAACCAGCCAGCCAACGGTATTTTACTCTCACAAATCCAGCACCAGCGAACACGCCGAACACGCCTGCTACCGAACAATCCCCAAACCCTCGTGGTCCACGCCTGCTAGGACAAGAAGAAGCAGGAACCTTTCCCAGTGGCGTTTACCCCATGGGCAAAGCGCTACACGACTCCCAGGCTGTGTTTAGGTGTAGAAAGTTGAAATTTAGGGCTACTATAGCACGTTAGTTTTTATTTGGCAAATAGTGTTCAAACATAGATTAATTAGGCTCAAAATGTTCGTCTCGTAATTTCCTACCAAACGGGCAATTAGAATTTTTTTTCAAACCCTTAATGTCCACGCCTGCTATGAACAAGAAGCAGCAGGAACCTTATAACACTTTTTGGAATTTTGGCTTCTAACTAAACACGACTCCCAGTAGTAAACCATGCTAGTGATGCTCTTCCCAGTACGAGCCCCCTATAGTTGTTACAATCGAGAATTCGGGATGCCAGGTATAATGCGTTTGTATCGGGATCCTATCAATCTTACAAAATATATACATTTTATACAAGATTTGGGATACGTAGTAAAGAGTTAAACCTATAATATTGATTTTAATTAATTTCTTTACCCTTTTATCTTTGTTATAAGTGTAATTCTTGTTATTATTTGCAACTCCTCTTAATTTAAAAAAAAAGAATTTTATCACGGTTGAATCATTTTAATAAAATTATTTATCTATATACTCTTATAAAGCTAAACTCCACCGAATGTTTTATCTCTCTTTGCAAAGTGTCCATAACTCCACATCATTCCCAACTAAGTGACCTTACTAGATATTCTATCTTTTCATGTAAGGTGTCCATATCATTCTCCACTATGGTCTTGTTTAGATGCGCATGTATTCATCTCAATCCATATGTGTTGAGTGGAATTAAATTAAGTTTCATTCCAATCTACCCCAACATATGTGGATTGAAGTAGATACATGCATCCAAATCAGATCTAAGTGTCCCACTAACTTGCAATCCTTCATGCAAGTTATCCATGTCATCCCTTATTAATAATTACAAAAAACTTCTAAGTCATCTCTATTCCATGCAATAATTTTAGACTTTAATCTATTAATGTACAAGTCATCTACATACAGTATTTGTTTCATCACATATTCTTCAATAATGTGATCAAATATTCTATTAGTTTTTCTACTATTAGCTTATCGATTTTTTACTAGATTTGATACAATAAAATAATATGGAAGTTGAATGCATATATATACAAATACATAATACCATATAATCCGCGGCAACGCGTGAGGTATGCTTCTAATATTAATTTATTAGATAGTATATACGATCTAGCACGAAAATAAAGATACTACTCCCTCCAACTCATAATATTTGATCTTTTACCCTTTTACACTTATCTAATAATTTAATTATCATTCTCACCTTACAACGCACATTTCTCTCTTTGAAAAGCGACACCTTGGGCATACCCTTGCTGGAGGCCAGGTGTGGTGCGGGCTTCGAACTCCGCCGGCTGCTTCTCACCCTTAGGAGCTAGCCACCGGTACAAATATGTCTGTGTGTCTCTCCACCTACATTACATCTTTTCGCTCCTCCTTGATTCTTACTCCGTATGTCTAGAACTAAAGCACCATTTTTTCATGATCGGGGAATATAGTCCATTTTTCATTAAGCAGATAGAATTACATGACGTAACTACAAAGAACCCTCATAGCACAGATTATAAACCACCAAGCTAGTGGTGAGTGACATTCCTAGAGTAGAAACTAAGAACAATAAAAAGGGTACAAAAGATGACGACTGCCCACGACACCTAAAACCTATGAACTGAGCCTGTAAGAAAATGATACAACATCGCAAATGTCGTCTACACAGGAGACCTTCCAGCAGCAACGATGGCAAAGCATCCGCCAACGAACCAACCAGCGCCCAAGCATCCGCCGAGTAAGAAGCGAAGACACCCACTATGGCAAAACATCTGTAGCGGGCGAAGGGCCAGGTCACTCTCGGCAGCAAAGCATCTACTAGAGAGGAGGCCAACGATAACGGTGACAAAGCATCCGTCAACAAACCAAACGACGGCAAAGCATCCACCAATGAACCAACCAGCGGTCAAGCATCCGCCGGGGGATAAGCAGCAGCGGCAAAGCATCCACTACGATATCCACGACAAGTTGGGCAAGGTCAACAGTTGCAGGATAGACCAATGTGAGTGGAAATGAAGTGCAACAGGCACAGTGAGGGACTCCTCAAGGAACCAACGGTAGGAACTAGGCCGATTCTTCAGCGACGCCTTTAGGAAGGGGAGGACGCCCAAGGCAGTGACATGGACGCCGTCACCGCTGGCCTTAGAGGCTTCTAAGGCAGGGCTTTCGCCTAGAAACCGTGGCACAGGAGCATAGGGCTCGAAGAATGATGCCTCCACGGAGGTATGTGGCGCCAAAGGCGTCACTGTCGTTCACCCGGCCACCACCGGACTGAGCTTTCGCCTGGAGCTCCATGCATCCAGAGGCACCACCGCCACGAGGCGTAGGAACCGATGGGTGCCACGGCGCAGACCCAAGGAGGGTGGACAGTCACAGGAAGGGACCGGCCATGATACCAACGGCTGGACGTCGCCTCCGTGTGCCAAGCACCGCTTTCGCGCATGGTACCCCCCGTGCCAGGCACCCCTCGCCCGCACGCCGCATCGTACATCAGAGTTGGAGTAGACGCCGCGCCCCTAGCCACCGCAAAATGGTAGATCCGGTACGGGGGGAGATCCGGCCATGGGTGGCCCAGATCCGCCCCGGCGGCCGGCCAGTTCGACAGAGGAGGTAGGCACTAGAGATGGGGGAGAAGCGCCATGCCACCAGCCGCAAGGTCGTAGATCCGGGGCGGAGGACGGTAGGTACCGCCTAACAATCAACCCTCTTTCAATTGTGTAAGGAAATGGACCCTAGGCTCATTTACTTTGGATTTTGGTGTTTGATGACCAACACAACCAAATTGGACTAATGAATTTGCAAGTGATTGTTTTGTAGTTCAATAGGATGCAAGACGTAACTTGGACAAAGGCGACGTGATGATCCGATGATCAACACCTTAAGCAAGACCTTAGGAGCATAAGAGAAGACCCAAGATATCAAGCAAAGTCCAAGCACGAAGATAGGAACCAAGCCGCACGCAAGATCGCAAAGAAACGAGCTCACAGAGGTGACCGGACGCTGGACCAGACACTGAGGAAAGTGACCGGACACTCCGACCAGTGGCTCGACAACAACAGGCGTCAGCAGCAGTGACTGGACGCTGAACAAGTGGATCGATAGGACGCACCAATGGCACTATTCATCAACCCGGCAACACATTCAGCAAGTGACCGGACGCTGGCGACAAATCGATCGGAC
Source organism: Miscanthus lutarioriparius (assembly GCA_904845875.1). Classification (NCBI taxonomy): domain Eukaryota; kingdom Viridiplantae; phylum Streptophyta; class Magnoliopsida; order Poales; family Poaceae; genus Miscanthus; species Miscanthus lutarioriparius. The sequence continues at coordinate 96,738,515 of CAJGYO010000007.1, read as the reverse complement.
GTAGGACAGCAGCGTCCGATCAAGAACAGAGAGGTTCCAGAGCGGCGAACTTGCGATCAGACGCGTCCGGTGGCATGTGACCAGACGCTGGCAGCGTCCGATTAGTTGTTCGCGGCTCCAACGGTCGGGACGACTGGACGCGTCCGATCAAGACGACTCCAGCGTCCGATCAGTAGCAGAAAAGCGGGATTTCGTCCTCAACGGCTACTTTCTCGGTGGGGCTTATAAATAGACCCCCCAATCGGCCATTTGAGTAATGTGGAGCTGAGAAAACATATCAAGGGTGTTGATACACCATTTTGGTGATCTCCACATGCATAGTGCTTAGTGATCTATTAGGTGATTAGCATAGGTGCTTTGCGAAGTGCTTAGGTTGATTAGACCACCACTTATGCGTTTGCTCTAGGTTTAAGCCTAGTGTTTAGTGAGGTTTGCATACCTCTTACCACTCGGTGCTTGCGCGCACCATTGTTGTACATCGGAGGGGCTTATAGTCTTGCGAGATCACACCAACCGCGTTTGTGGTGTGGCCTCCACCGTGTACCGGAGGGAACAAGGCCCACGGTGTTTCTGCCGAAAGCTTGATAGTGAAGACAATGGGGAGCTTCCGGGAGAGGCTTGCCGAAAGGCACGTCGGAGACCCACTTGCGCGTGGGGAAGGCCCGAGGCTATCCACGGAGTTACCCGATCGGGAGCTTGGCCCTTGCGAGGGATTCCTTGTGAGGGGCTCCAACAAGGACTAGGGGGAAGCTTGCGCGCTTCTCCATATCTTGGTAAAAATACCGGAGTCATCGACGGGAGTTTATATATCTCTACCTTGCTCTTTAGCTTCCGTGTTTACATTGATTATATTACTCCTTTTGCGGTAGAGATAGCAACACACTAGCAAAACCGTAGTTGCATAGGTTTTGCTAGGGTTAGTAAAAGAGATCATAGTTTAGAGTTAGATTTTTAAGTTACCTAATTCACCCTCCTCTTAGACGTCACGGTCCCCTATAATTGGTATCAGAGCCGATTGGCTCAATTTGGACCTTTGGCTTAACTGCCGTTGAGCCGACGCTATTTAGAATGGTTGAGATGGATACCTCTAGGCCTCCGCACTTTGACGGCACTAACTTCCCATATTATAAAGCTAGAATGGCTTGTTACCTTGAGGCGGTTGATTTAGGAGTTTAGAGAGTCACTCGTGAAGGGATGAAACCTATTAAGAATCCCGAAAAACCTACAAAGAGTGATGAAAAAGAAATGCATTTTAATGCTAGAGCAAAAAATTGCTTATTTGAATCATTTAGTATGGATGTGTTTAACCAAGTATTCACTTTAAATACGGCACATGAAATTTGGTTAAAACTTCAAGAGCTCCATGACGGCACATCTAATGTCCGTAAGCAAAAATATTGTCTAAATGAACCAAATTTTGATTCCTTTATAATGAATGATGATGAACTTATTCATGACATGTATTCTCGTTTGAATCTAATTATCAATGAGCTCCATTCAATAGGATTAATAAAGCTAGATGATGCGGACATCGTGAGGAAGATCATCTCCGTGCTACCATAAAAGAAATATGCAAGCATCATCACCATCCTTCACAACATGGAGGACTTAAGCACCATGACCCCGGGCATAGCCATTGGCAAGATAGTGGCATTTGAAATGTCACATAAGATGGATCAAGAAGAAGCCTCTTCATCAAGCAAAGGCAAAGCTCTCGCATGTAGCGAGAAAAAGAAGATGAAGGGCAAGCAAGTTGAGGCAAGCTCAAGCTCCTCAAGTGAAGATGAAAAGAAGATGAGAATGATGATGAAGATTCAAGTGATGATGATCAATCTTTCTTCTCCACCTCCACCTTGATGAAGAATCAATCAAACTAATCAACAAGGTGGAGAAGATGATACAAAAGCTCAATGTCAAGGGCGTGCCCATCCAAATCCAAGATCTCATTTTCACCAATCAAAGAAATGAGCAAAAAAAGAGAGGATGCTATGGATGCGGTGAGTTGGGGCACTTTGTTGAAGTTTATCCAAACAAGCCCACACCTAAGACAAAGAAGAAGACATACAAGAACCAATCCCTCACATCAATAAGATCATGGGATGATTCTTCAAGTGAAGAACATCATCACAAGAGGCGAGGGCGCAAGCACTCATCATCAAGCTCTTCTCGTATGTGCCTTATGGCACGAGGTAACGAAAGCTCATCTTCTAGTGAGAATAATAGTGATGATGAAATGCCTTCTTAAAAAGAAATTATACAATAAAATCTTAATTATGCTAAAGTTTGCACTAGTCAACAAAAGAAGCTCAAAAAAATAAAAGAAAAGCTAGATAGTTCACAAGAAGCATATAAAACTTTGCTAATCTCAATGTTGAACTATCTACTAAAATTGAGCAACTTAAGGCTAGTGCAACAACAAATATATGCACAATCAATGATGAGCAACTTGTAAAGAAAAATAAAATATTAAAAAAAAGTTAGCTATCTCACAAGATGCTTATAAAAGTTTGCTTGCCAAAATGGAAACCATGTGCAAACATTGTGATGAGCTAACTAATAAAGTTGCTAATCTTGAAATCGTTAGTGCAACCCCCACCAAGGCATCTAAAAAGAAAAGTTCTATCTTTAACATGTCTAAAAAGGATGCCTCTACTTCTTATAATGATTTATATTTAGACTCATCTTTGTGCAACCAAGTTTGTGTTGAGAAAGTTATTATAGATGCATGCACACAAGAGGTTGCAAAGGAGAATGAGCAACTCAAGCAAGAAGTAGCTCGCCTCACCAAGGACTTGACTCAAGTGAAAGGCAAGACGAAGCAAGCCCAACTTCATCAAGGGAGTGAAGAAGCTTGATGAAGGACAAATCGTAGTTTGCTACGTGTGCCACAAGAAAGGTCACAAATCCTATGAGTACAAGGTGAAGAATTGGGGAGGAGCAAAGAAGAAAGAAAAGAAGAAACAAGCAAACTCTCCAACATCTACACCAACAAGGTGGACAAGAAGGCCTCCACACCATACTTGTTAAAAAGGAAGAAAAATAACAAGGTGGAGGCCATCAAGGTGAACAAGCAAGCCAACAATGGGGTCAAATGCTTTTGGGTGTCAAAGAAAATCATTTCCAACATGAAGAGCACCAAGAAGGTTTGGATCCCTAAAGGGAAGTGAGAAGTCCGATGGACTTTGAGGAATTTGGAGACTTGACAAAGTGTGGATGCATTTCATGGGGTGTATCATGATGGACAAAGACATTGCCAAGTGGGTTAGTGAATACTATGGACCAAAATTCTCCTTCCCATGTTAGGTAACTAGATTCAATTTATTTCAATTGGTATTAGATTTAAATTTTTCTACAATTGGTATCTTTAAGCATCTAGTTGCTCTTCATGCCTAGGTTTGCATTTGCATGCTTTTATCTTTTGTCATGCATACACTAGGTATATTATATGGTAGGCTTACTCGGTTTCACTCTTAACCCTTGGAGCAAACCTACATGGTTTAAAATTGTTTAGGAGCATGGCATATAGCTTATCTTACAATTATTTATCTAATTTGTGCCAAAGTTCAAATTGTTGATAATCTCTCCCAGATATCACCTCCGAAAATGACTCTCATTTCATGTGATGTCATTTTTCAAGTGGTATTTTTTATTCTAAAATCAATGTGCATGTTTTCTACAAGTATTCCACACTTGTGTGCACAAATTTATGGGGAGGTTACTCTACAAGTTGGATGCTTTGAGACTAACACCTTTTCAAGCTTATCATGTGTGTAGTAGTCTCATTGCAAGAAAAATAGAGTCCCCAGAGTTAAGCATCATACTTTAAATATTCACCACCGATTGCAAGTGGTAGAAATCAAATTGGTTTCCACATGTGGTATTTCTAAACCAATATCATCATGTTGATTTTATTTTGATATTTATATGCTTTCTCATGCATTATATAGATTAAACTCCCTTGAGCAAATATTTGCCAATTATGCATATGCTTTGTCTTCTACCATATGTATGCATATATTTAGGGGGAGCTTAGTCTATATAATGTGAGAGTCAAATTTTGTGATCTACTTCACTCTACACTCAAAGGATCACAAAGTTTGACCCTCCATTGTGCTACTAATGTCTTCCTTTTCGGTGTTTGATTCCAAAGGGGAAAATTTAGAGGACCAAAAGCAAGCATTAATTTATAGTAATGGTCCGAGAAAGGGAGGATAGTGGATTATGGATTAGCCTATATAATGGGAAGAATTTATAAGAAGCAATGCTTAAATCCATAATACCATATGGGGACATTTGCAAGGGCAAGATATGTTTTTATGTAATTTTACAAGTAATCTCTTTTAGCATCATATAATCTTGCCCCTTGCACTACATCCTAGCAAGTAGGTAGTTTTTAAATTTCAAAATTCTATTATTTGCTTGCTTTGGTCATATTGTCATCAATCACCAAAAAGGAGAAGATTGTAAGAAAAATGGACCCTATGCTCATTTACTTTGAATTTTGATGTTTGATGACCAACACAACCAAATTGAACTAATAAATTTACAAGTGATTGTTTTGTAGTTCAATAGGATGCAAGACGTAACTTGGACAAAGGCGACGTGATGATCCGATGATCAACACCTTAAGCAAGACCTTAGGAGCACAAGAGAAGACCCAAGATATCAAGTAAAGTTCAAGCATGAAGATAGGAACCAAGCCGCATGCAAGATCGCGAAGAAACAAGCTCACAGAGGTGACCGGACGCTAGACCGGACACTGAGGAAAGTGACCGGACGCTCCGATCAGTGGCTCGGCAACAATAGGCGTCAGCAGCAGTGACCGAACACTGAACAAGTGGATCTATCGGACGCACCGATGGCACTGTTCATCAGCCCAGCAACACATTCAGCAAGTGACCGGACGCTGGCGGCAAATCGACCGGACGCAGGACAGCAGCGTCCGATCGAGAACAGAGAGGTTCCAGAGCGGCGAACTTGCGATCGGACGTGTCCGGTGGCATGTGACCGGACGCTAGCAGCGTCTGATCAGTTGTTCACGGCTCCAATGGTCGAGACGACCGAACACGTCTGATCAGGACGACTCCAGCGTTCGGTCAGTAGCAGAAAAACGGATTTCGTCCCCAACGGCTACTTTCTCGATGGGGCTTATAAATAGACCCTCAACCGGTCATTTGAGTAGTGTGGAGCTGAGGAAACATATCAAGGGTGTTGATACACCATTTTGGTGATCTCCACTTGTATAGTGCTTAGTGATTTATTAGATGATTAGCGTAGGTGCTTTGCGAAGTACTTAGGTTGATTAGACCACCGCTTATACGATTGCTCTAGGTTTTAGACCTAGTGTTTAGTGAGGTTTGTATACCTCTTACCACTCGATGCTTGCGCGCACCATTGTTGTACATTGGAGGGGCTTATAGTCTTGCGAGATCACAACAACCGCGTTTGTGGTGTGGCCTCCACCGTGTACCGGAGGGAACAAGGCCCACGGTGTTTCGGCCGGAAGCTTGATAGTGAAGACAATGGGGAGCTTCCGGAGAGAGGCTTGCCGGAAGGCACGTTGGAGACCCACTTGCACGTGGGGAAGGCCCGAGGCTATCCACGGAGTTATCCGACCGGGAGCTTGGCCCTTGCGAGGGATTCCTTGTGAGGGGCTCCAACAAGGACTAGGGGGAAGCTTACGCGCTTCTCGATACCTCAGTAAAAATACCGGAGTTATCGACGGGAGTTTGCATATCTCTACCTTGCTCTTTAGCTTCCGTATTTACATTGATTATATTACTCCTTTTGTGGTAGAGATAGCAACACACTAGCAAAATCGTAGTTGCACATTTAGATAGTTTATCTTTTGCATAGGTTTTGCTAGGGTTATTAAAAGATGTCATAGTTTAGAGTTAGATTTTTAAGTTGCCTAATTCACCCCCCTCTTAGATGTCACGGTCCCCTACAAATTGCAACAAGACTGGTCATTGGACGAGGGAGTGGCCTTACCCTAAGAAGAACAATCAGAGGCCAGCAGCTGCAAATGTACGTCCGGGTATGTGCATTACACTACCATGGAAGAGATTCCCTCTGACGAGGTTGTCACAGCTGGTATGTTTCTTGTGAATCATCATCCTGCAGTCGTTCTATTTGATTCTAGAGCTTCGCATTTATTCATGAGTCCAACATTTGCATCCTAAGTATGATCAGAAAATATTTGTAGTAGATAAATGTGGTTATTGTATAAGTGTTGCTGGGAGTAATATTTCTACCAATCAGATAGTTAAAGATGTACGTATCCGAATAAGTTAACGAGAGTATACTCAAATTTAGTGATATTACCGGGATTGGGTATAGATGTGATCTTGGGTATGAATTGGATGAAGAACCATGGTGTCCTTACCGATACATCGACTAGAACCATTATGTTGAGAGACCCCAAGAATAACGATGCTTTTCTAGTATCCGGGGGAGTTTGATCTCTATAACGTGGCCAACGCTATCCGGCCATGGGAGGCCCGGATCCGCCCGCCGACCGAGCAGTTCACCGGAGGAGCAAGGTGTTGAGGATGGGGGGAGGAGGAGGGAGAGTGGATGGGAGAGGAAGCTGCAGCAGGTTGCCATTTTTAGAGTCGCCCGGGCCGCCGCAACCCCTCGCCGGCGAGCAGCAGCATCGGCCGGAGGGGGTTCTCATGGTGGGCGGGGGTCGGGTCCCCGAGTCGCCTCGCGAGGACGACGCGGGGGTCACGGTAGTCCTTTCTACCGGGACTTGGATAACTTGCTTGCACCGATGGAAGTATGTTGAGTAATTGGTGAACTAAAGCACCATGTATTACGAGACGGAAGGAGTATAAAATTTGTATCATCGCATCAGTTGGATTTAGTACTATATTGAGATGTCAACAGGACCTCAATCCCTAATTCTGCATAAGGCGTTCCGGAACCGGAATGCGGTCATTTTATCCCCACGAACGTGATGGGTCCCGCAGGGACGGAGATAGTTCCAACCACCTGTTCTCGTTCCCGCGTACCCTCCCCACATATATGTAACTAAACCTTTTGCTAAATATGTATGTTAGCACTTTTGCACTATGGTGCAAGTGCATGGCAGCGGTTTTTGGGAGATCATGCATCCCAGCAACTTCAGATTTTTTTGATTCAGCTCCCCTCTGCTTGGCGTTCTGTACAGCTGCTTTTTTTTACTTTTTTGCCTTTTGATCTCCTGTATTTTATTTGGCTCCGACTGATTCTTCTCTATCAATATAATAACCACGGCACGTTCCTGCCGCTTGTTTCAGAAAGAAAAAGAAGCTCAATCCCGGTAAAGAGAATAAGATTTCTGAACCATCGTAGCCAAGCTCAAAAGACGAATAAAATAGGGAGCACGGCATGCATTAAGAACGTCAAAATCGGAGAGATTCTAAATCGGATCGGAGGATTTTAGATATAAGAAGATCGTAGAAGTCATAAGAGATGATAAATAAACATATAAATAAAGAGTACAGAAACGTAGACTCTATTAGGATCGTATAATCACCCTTGGCGAATTAATATCTTAAGATGGTAATTGGTAAAGACGTAAACTTTAACAAGTATGAAAAAAAAAGAAACCATGTTACCATCAATTGCTAGCTTGTTGGCTAACAGAAGGCTGGCTGGCTGGTGTTCTTGGAGCTGATCGAGTGAGGTTCTGCAGAGTGCGCACAGAGATGGTCAGCCGCTCCGGCCTCGCTCGAGCCTTGGCTAAACCTTGGGGCCCCCTAAACCTTAGCCGCCGCCGCCGACTGACGTACGGGCAGCCCGGCCGGCCGACCGTCCGGGGTAATTAATCCACGGAGCGACGACGGCCGCCGATGGACTGGGGACGACGGTGGGCTGGGACGATGGCTGAGAGAGAGAAGACGAGTTGGTTTTGGGACTTGGGGAAAGGTGCCCTTTGCTGGATCGATCGGGGCTTTTTTATTCCGGAAGGTGGGAAGAATGACTGGCTGCCTACAGAGTCGTGATGCAGTGATGCTTCCAAGCTGTGAAGAGTTTACGGTTGACACAAATACGCTGACATCGGCAGGAGTTTGTATATGGTATAGGTATAGCAGAGAGAGAGAGTGTGGCCGCGTACCTTTAAACCCGATTTGATCCGTTTATTTTTTCATCCGGAATAATGTTTTTCTTTCACAAATTCCTCCAGCATTCCTCTGAACCATCCAGATTCCTCCAAAATTCAGACGAGCATGCCATATATATATATATATATATATATATATATATATATATATATATATATATATATAGAGAGAGAGAGAGAGAGAGAGAGAGAGAGAGAGACGTGCAGGTGCAGCGCACGTTCTCGAAAAAAAATATAGCATATAGGAGTATA